>JAMPIV010003232.1:0-20000 GCA_024509875.1 Oreohelix idahoensis | reverse complement strand
TATTCAAAATAGTCCAATTTGTAGTACCCCCATTCCCCTCAGTGTAAAGTTATTTATAACTTAATTCCTACCCCCAACCAATTTTTGAACGAAATGGTCTATAGTAAGCATTTTGACTTTTATCTGTAAGTAATTATTGATAATTACTGATTAAAATAGTCAATAGTAGCTTCAGAGAAATTATTATACTTACTCAACTTAGGAATATTCAATATAAATAATCACAATAGTACTGAACTCTTATGTCTAAGTTCAACTAATAGACAATATTTTGTAACTATAATGTAATTACATCACACAATTAATCTCAATATCCAATAATGTTGGGTATGATTCCTAGTAATTATATTGTTCAATGTACTAAGTCACTCTCTTAGTACCAGAAAAGTATATTAAATAATATACAATGGGTCTGTCACCTCAAAGGTAGACTATAAGATTATTTTATTTGGTCAATATATATATTATATTATTATGCCCTAGGCATCTCTTATAAATTGTAGTGCTAATTTCTTGGACTATCACTGCATAATTATGCAATGTCCCATATTAACCTTAAATGTCAGAAAAAATTAATTAAATTAAATTACAAGTGTATTATTGAATATAATATCATATTATTAATGTAGTATTTAATATATATCATGAGGACAAACAAAACAATGATGCAACTAAAGGGTACAAACAATGTCAAGACGCAAACAAGACATTTTCACAATTAAAAATGAATTTATGAACTAAATAAAACAAGCGGAAGTGTCACAAGCCAAATGAAGGGTCAAGGACTGACCCGAGGTCAACTGAATATGCAAAGTACCCAAAAAAAAAAATGACTGCAAAAAATGATGACATCACAGGACTCATAACGGACGAACATTTAACAATCATAAAATAAATGATAGTAAGAGTAGACTGGACGAAATAGTTAACGAACATGATACAAAACTGAATAAAAATGTGAACTTAGTACAAATAAAATACACCAGTTATCTACGGAACGGTACAGCTAACACAAACGTCAAACGATAGCAGATCTGGACAGGCAGTCCACCGGCAAACCTCAATGGGGCTTCCAAAAGTGCAATCGTTTAACTGCCCTAAGACCGACTGAAATCTAGGTGGTCAGCTGTTCGCGACATTCCCCAGAGATTTCAGTTCCCTCCAACCGGCCCGCTAATTAACAACACATTAAAACAACCCAAAAAATACATGAAACACATTCAGAAAAGACATGCCTATGCAGGCAAAAGGCATGGACTCAGTATTACTGTTTGCAATGACGACAGTATTAAAACAACTAGACTTATCTTTTCCGTTGCTTTGATCAGTGCTAGAGGTCGTCAACAGCTAGGCTAATGCCCCTGACTGTCTGCTCCTGTAGTCCATATCGTGTGTTTGCTTCAATGGCTCATGTTTCCCCTGGTTAGACTTAGAAAACGCTTTGGTTTCTCCGACAGTTCACCTACACGACCTTCGGTGACGTCACGTTGTTAGGCATTAGAATGAGTACAACGTCATCTTCGACTGGATCATGTGATCGAAACTTGATCGTAAATATTATGATTAACATGTGCGTAAGGAACAGAAGTTTGTTTCTTTTTTCTGTCGTTCCCCGCATTCGGCCGCCACTTTGTTGCTGAGTTATTTGCCGGTTGAAGATCATGTGCTGAGTATAGTTATTTTAATGATTTCTTGTTGATCGTGCTTGTTTTATCATTACGCGAATTAGGGTGAAGCGTTCATACAACTCAGTAGCATGGTATGAAGAAGTAACATGTAATACTTGAACTCAGCAACATTAATGAAGTAATTAATGCCTTCAGGTTGAGTCCGTAATATTTAATCACATGTACACACAGGATGATCATTTCAAATATGAGCAGAACATAAGTCCGTATAAGTCATGCATAAATTAATCAATAACGTAGACTGCTGGTTTACGTGTCAATGTCCGTTTAAGGATACAATGCAGTATTGTCGTCAGAACATCACAGCTATATGCACGCGCAGATAGACATGGCTACCTGCCGACAGTGAGACTGCGAGTCTGAATATTTCATACGAATTGGACGATTATTCTCCTCCTTCTGAGGATTCTAGTTAAACACTAATCTCCGTAAGTTTCCTCTCATATAGAGTTCTAGGACTGACCCTGGTCCATCATAAATGCACATATAAATGGCTATATCATGCCATTGAATTGGAAGGTTAGAAAACGCAGCTATTCAGCTTGGCGGTCAAGTAATAAAGGGTAGCGTCTCCTAGTTACCGACTGTGACCCAAACAACGCTAGACACGTCATAATCGATCGTGTATGGAGCGTTCAATAATTGAAACATCTATCGCAATATATTAAATGTCTTAACCTTTACAATTGCACGTCTGCTAACCTTTAGCAGACGGCGTTAATAACATATACCGTAACAGATGGCATGGAAAGAATTTGACTGGATCGCACAGCACATGAAAGCCTCACGTGCATGTGTTGAAGACATTGGTTTCAAAGGGATCTGAAAGGTACTGAACGAACTACCCACGTTTCATCTTTCCTTTAGTATTTGTATCTCACAAGGCTGCCAGACAACAAAATCTTTTATTTTTTGGAATTTGCCCTAATATAACCGGCATATTTTGTGTCTAGCATATGTTTGGAGAAGTCAGGAACCTTGAGCTGACTACTGCCTTTATTAGAGTCATTGATGTAGAAGTCTGATTATTTTCTTTATCTTCATTTTTCTTTTTACCTAGCTTCGCCTACGCCTGTTGGGTTAACTTAAACCTCCTATTACTCAGAATAGATCTGTCTCTCTTTCTCATTTAGCACGCATTTAATGCTGGTCGCTATATTTCTTTGATGAGAGTCTACCAGCGACCTAGTAGCTAACGTGAGCTGTAATTTTAACACCAGCGCCAGAGATCAAATCGTTGTAGAGATCAGACAGCGACCAGATTTGAATAAATTTGAGTATAGTGGGAACCTAAGTGAGAAATCTTTATTACCTTTCCCTGAATCCGTTCGTTTGATAAGTAATTAAACGCGGAGAATCGGAAGATCTAAGACATTGCTCGCGTGAATACGAGCAGAGAGACGAAGGAAACTCACACTGATTAGCGCATTGTCGATGTCTGATCTAAGCGAGAACGAAGATCCTGGGTTTTCGGCTTTGAATTACGTATAAGCCGAAAGATGAACGTAGAATGTACCATAGGTGTAAACATGTGGTAGAGTCTGGTTTTTGAGGGATAATTAACTATCTCCTTTCATCTTTTAATATATATACCACATAAATCTAACTCAATTCATCCAGTACCTCACAGATTCCTCTAGACAAACTAGCTTCGATTCTAGAATACTTGTAAAAGTGAATTTCGTAGTAGTCGTTGGAGTTAAGTCTTAGTAGCTCGGTGTTGAGGTAAATGCTATACTAGTAGTTTGAGTGATTTAATCTTTTTAAATCGTCAATTATATTTTACTAGTTATTTTCTGTGCAGAGTGATTTACTAAGTTATGTCCGTTATATTATTTCTCTAAAGTTTTACTGTGTTACAGTGGATAGCAGAACAAATAAATATTTCTAGCTAAACTCTTCAAGCTTAATAACAATTTAATTAACTGCTAGTAACCAGTCAGAGAATATTTTAACCAACTAAGTAATGCACTGATTCATATGAGTGTTGACGAAATATATATTTATTTCTAATTCATGATGATTGATTCTTTTTAAATGACTAGAATTTATTTCACGGAAGTTTTTTTTAAACGATGAGACTAGCTCTAAGCTTATAGTTTCTAGTTTAAGTTAAATAACCGAAGTGGAAATATATCTTCTATTTTACGCGGGGTAAGGATAGGATTGTGAATTATAAGATTTTATGTTAAGTATTTGTATTTTCTCCCTATACAGTATTTGGGTCAAACCCTAAAACCTTACCAGCGGCTTCCATTCCATATGAAACTGGAAATAAACTTTATCAAAGAACATTCTGATATAACATCGGGTTTTTTCAAGGTGACTTGTCTGGTCTCGTGGTACACCCAGAAAGAGACAAAGTACCAACCCAAATAATATTAAGAATAAATGATAACTGGACTTATAGAATATCCAGATTTCTTTTCCCAATTTCATAAACATTCAGCCTGTTGTGGCTACCAAATCTAACATTGACAATCCCTGTGTAACGACCACGTGTTGTGAAGAAGATTGATCCTGAACCGATTTGTTTACCTGACATTTGATGTAACGATTGAAGATTCCAAGCTAACGTACACTGTGACATTTAGATCTCTTAATTATTTTACTACCTGGACAAAAATTGAAGTGACCTTTATCATCATCCTACTTACAAGAATAAATCAAGCGTTTCCTAACATTTGATTAATTAGTCGTTGGAGAAACTGTGGCTTGATTCGCCAAACAACCAACCGTGGATGGGCTGTGGGTGCCATTAACAATTGTTCCAGATGTGGTGAAAGCACCTTTGTAGGTAAGAGAGACTGAATTTGTGATCACAGGTTTGACAGAGCGAGAGAAAGCTTGGGAAGAATAATTCTATTTGGGTATAACCCATGTACTTATTTTGAATTTGCTTATGCAAGTTTTGCTAAAGCTGCTCTTCTACTTCACTTCAGAATAGATTCACTTATAACTCTGTTCTTTACTGTAGAGGGAATTTTAGACCATAGCGTAAAAACCTTTGACTCTTTCGGGGGTTAATAACTTTGCTCTAACGGGATCTTGTCTCAACAGAGGGAGGGAGGATTAAACCTATGAGTCTAACTCTGTAATTAACTCATTAACCTATGTTCATTGTATTTGATTTTGGTATTCAAAGATATTGTTGTGTTGTAGTTTTCTTTATGATAAATAAAAGTTACATAAACTTTATTTACGTGTGTCGGTCAGCTTGTCCCAAAAGATCCCAATTCCATAGATATAGTTTTCACGTCTGTGCGTCTAAGTGTCGTCACGTATCTGTGTGTGTGTAGATGTGAGTGGGTGAATATATCAATATATATTTATAGGAAGGTCTGTCTGATCTACAATCTCAGTCGTAATCGATAGGCTAGATTGATTATCTTTCATATCCAGGGGCAGTTTTTTACCTTTCCCCATTTCACTCGTGAAAATCTATTTCTTTACCTAATCTCTCACTGAGCTATCACCTGTTCTAGTCCTATTCAGGCTGTGCCAAAATTAATCTTAATTACCCTATCAAAAATATACGACACCTTCCTTAAGTCAAGAGCTGTAGAAAAGTAGATGTAATGTACGTACATGTTCTTACTTACGCGCTCAAATATGTAGAAAAGTAGATGTAATGTACGTACATGTTCTTACTTACGCGCTCAAATATGTCGAAAAGTAGAAGTAATGTACGTACATCTTACAAGTATTATATTCTTTTCCAGTCAAAAGTCAGGTAAATTATGGCTGGGGTTATCCCACGAAAGAGAGACCGGTCAAAAACAACCTGGCGGAGAAATGTGGAGGCTGAGATGCAAAGAATGAACCAGAGCTGGGGCACTGTCCGAAGGATGGCCGCGGACCGAGCAAGGTGGAAGCAGTTTGTTGCTGCCCTACAAGACGCCACCAGGCGGGATGGCCACTGACTATGACAGTCGGCGGCTAAGAATCAAAGAAGGGAAGGAGAGGTTATCCCACGAGGCCTCTGTGGAAGCTAATAAGGTTGACCTGGAATACTGAGAAGCGATGGTTTAAAAGGGGTTTTGGTTTAGTAGCGACAGATTTGACAGATGATTTTTCCATTCCTCAGATTGAAATAAAGGAGAAACTCAGACCTAATGTTCTTTTATATGTAGTCATGCACCCTAATATAACCGACTAAGTTATACATAACCTAGCCAAAACAAGGTAAAATTTTATTTTAAAATAAAGGAGAATAGTAAACGGAATTATATAATCGCATTGAAACGTGGAAACGTTAGCGGACGCAGCGCTGGAAGAATGACTACTACGATATGAATTGAAAGAATCTCAGATGAAAAAAATTCGTGAAGAAATATTGGACTCTGGGAACCCCAAGACAGGGAAGATAACACAACAATTATATATGTGTGTGTGTGTATGTGTGTTCACATGGGGTGAAACGACACAGGAGGGCACATCAAAGCATGGAAAATAATTCATAATACAGCTTGGAATAGTAATATTCGTTATTGAAAATGAATACATGTAAGAAAGAATAAAATACGTATACATAATTAAACTGAAGCAAGAACGCAACTTGACATGAGAAGAAGACGCTGGTGATGTGTGGTGCACCTACTAAGGAAACCTGTTGATAGCTTTACAAGACCGCCGTTGTTATGAAATGTCTAGGGTAAGAGTGCTACTCGTAGATAGAGGCCACACACACACACACGCACACACACGCACGCACACGCACACGCACACACACACACACACATGGAGAAGAGAACTGGAGACAGAATTGAAAGAGATGAATGAGACATGGACAGGCCTTGAGCTGATGGCACGTGACAGGAGGATTTGGCCTAGGTGTGTTGAAGGCCTAACTGTTTATGGAGCTGAACGGAGATCATGTCTCTCCACAACTTCCTGTCTCCAGTACAATTTTATCAATTCTGTTGTTGACTTCTTTCCATGGCACGGTGTCAAACTTTCCAGTATATGCTCTCTTTGTCTTCCTCTATCTCTTTTCCTTTCAATCTTACATGTTGTTACGATATATTCTATCTCTTTCCCCTTCAATCTTACATGTTGTTACGATATATTCTATCTCTTTTCCCTTCAATCTTACATGTTGTTGCGATATTTTCTATCTCTTTCCCCTTCAATCTTACATGTTGTTACGATATATTCTATCTCTTTTCCCTTCAATCTTACATGTTGTTACGATATATTCTATCTCTTTTCCCTTCAATCTTACATGTTGTTACGATATATTCTATCTCTTTTCCCTTCAATCTTACTTGTTCTTACGATATATTCCAGCTTTCCTCTTCTCATAACATGCCCCCCCCCCCCCCACCCCCAAAAGAAAAAAGAAGTGGATTGCTTCTTTCTAACTTGTGAAATAAAGTTTCCTTTGCACATTGGCCTCTTTCAGGACATCCTCATTACTCTTTGTGGCTGTCCATGGTATTTTTAACATTCTTCTGTAAAACCACATCTCTGTGGCCTCTAGTGCCTTCCCTACTTGTTTACTAATAGTCCATGACTCACTCCCATACGTCAGGATTGGTTCTATATAACACTGAAGCACTCTCTTTCTTACTTCCATTGACAAAGATTTGTTGAAGGGTAATGAAGGATAGTGATGAAGAAAGCAACTTTAATGCAAATTTATGCTCCTGGCACTGATAGTTGTTAAGGCTCCGGGGTCGACCCAGCCTCATGAATTGGGTACCACATTGTTACATCGGATTTTCCTGCCGATGAACAAAACTTATTATCACCACTTACACAGATTGTATCGTGCTTCATTGTTCCATTGTTATTAGTTTTATTCTGGTTGTTGCCACCGTTTGTTATGGTATTCTCTGCTAACTTCTATGTGTGCCGGTTTATAATCACTGTTTTGTGGTATTATTAGTTTTGATAAATACTTCAAATGGTAGAGCTTCTAATGCCGTGCTGACAAACATGAATAGTGGGTCAATAGTCTGAACTTTCAATAATATCAACTGATAAGTCCGTGGTGTTCAGAGTCCGAACAGAGTACAATTTAATAGCACATCACATCCAAATAAAATGCAGTTCATCAGAATTCAATTAATACATCATAATTCGTCACTTCCTTCAGTCGTGGTACAGTCAAGCTATTTACTCGTGATTCCTAGATAGGCAATCCGGTATCGAACAACTCAACTTACGCGACTAAGGTGACCTTCTTGGATACTTTCCATTAAGATTGCTCCCGAAAATACATTCTCCTCTTCGAACATAAATCCCGTTCATCACTGAGATATAATATTGTATCCACTAAGTATAGGCTGACCCAAATACCTATTCATCAAGAAAATCCTTGATATAAATATCCTTCTACTGGGAGACTTCAAAAACTTCCGTCCGTCTAGGACCAAATATAACAACATATGGGTACAAATACAATGTTGTCACGTGCTACCTTACCAACGCGACACGTCACATTAAAACTACGCAAATTATGCTCCTCGCTTTCAACATCGTAAAGCAAAAACTATAATATATCTCTATTGCAGTTCAACAACTAAAATGTGCAACTTTTATCCGAGCTTACTACCTAGTTGCTACAAATCATATATCCTCTTGTAACACACATCACCCTTAGTGTGCCGTATGGTCAAGAAAATATAGGCCTAATATGCCTCAATGGGCATGCACTGGGATTCTTTACCTTTTTACTGATATTTGTTAAGTGAAGAACAAAGAAGCATATTTTTATAAACTATCGGACACCAACAATAATAATAATTAATTAATAAAAGGATTTATAAGATAGACGGTTTTATTTTAATAAAATGGTTTATGTTATAAATAAAGGCCGAAAGATCAGAACTAGGTGATGCTTGAATTGAATAATTTAGAGACAAAAACAAAACAAAAACACAATATTATGCAATAACAATGGAGATCACCAACTCAATTTATTAGGAATTGAAAATGGACAAATATAGCCAGTAAATTTTTTTTTTCTAATACCGTCTGAGCAATATCCGAGCCTGGTATAAATAGGGCAGCCTAGACATCAGAAATGGGTTCTGTACTATACATTTGAAAACAAATGAGAAATATAACGAAGACAAAAATACTGCAGTTATTACGTCGCGGATTAACTTAAAATAGGACGAAATAAAGAGATACGGAAAAAAATAAGTCTTTAATGTTGAAAAAAAGATAAGAGAAGATATAAAAACTAACATATATGTGGTAAGTTGGGATTATGTAAATATTTATAGGGGACTTAGTGTACTGACTGAGATCAGCTATGAAGGTATCTGTATCTAATATGTGTGGTGTGTTACAGATGACCTTACTTTGCTACCACATTTAGACCTCAATCAGACTTATTCTGGAATATTGTGATGACTACGTTGAATGTCTAGGGTTATGATATTGATGAAGTGTAAGTTCACAACAACAACAACAGACAAATAAACACTTTATTTAAGATTCACAACACTTTACAACACTGTGACAAGCACATACATATAACACTCTAGAAGACTAGCTTAAGTAAGTCAAGTGTCAACTTTTAAATTATGTATTAGTTTCTTTCAAGAATAGATATCCTGATCCAACTACAGAGTGAATCAGGAATCACAATCAAATGTAAACACAATGTATATGTACAAAAATTATACAAAGGATCTTTGTCCTGCCATAGAATATTATTACAATATGTATGTAGTGTGTGCTCTGGTATTAAGAGGTAACACTGGCTTTTGAAGCTATGTTGTTGTTTGTCATCACGACTTCATGTGTTTGTTAATGGTGGAAATAATCTTGAAGGGATCACAGTTCTTTTATTTGTAAAACACTAACTGTCCCTCTTGCTTTATTATTACAGTCAATTTTAAGGAGGGTTATACAAGGGTGAGCTGCTCTGACTGACGAATTCTTAACTTATGAGTCGGCGGCAGGAAAACTGTCTCCTCTGCTCGCTTGCTTCTCAGTTATCTGGAAATACACCACTGGTCAATATCTTGGACAAGGAGTCTGCTGCCAGCCCTCTAGATCCAGCAAAACTCAGACCAGGTGCTGCTCTAATACTTCAGTACCACGGTCCCTGAAATAAGAAGGTTGTACCTCCTTCTTCAGAACTAATATATAATATCTATTTCCACACTGAAGTACAGGACATTACAAACACAGAGTTCAGCGCTGTATGCCAACTACTAGCTTCTCATGTGACAATATACCAGTATTCCTCTCCCTAATGGTTACAACGCCTCTGCAATTCCAGCTGTAATTCCTTCTATACAATAAGATAGGTGTCATGTTACTAATTGGCAATCCCATATAAGCCTAGGCATTTATACTCCTCTCTGGCAAGCTTTTACATGGTGGAGCAATATCTAGGCTTTGCCTTCTGTTTGCTACTGTACCACAGACATACAGACACAATTTATCATTTCATATTCAATTTTCATATAATATACATATATATATATATAGGAAATATGTCTAGCTTACCACAATTCAAGGAAATATACACAAGTACGTTGACTGGCGATGAATTCTGGCACAATTTTGATCTGCCTTATCCCAGGCTTTTGTTAGAAAAATATTAGCTTGTACTCAACGCACTTGCTTCTTACAAATTGGATTTTCAAAACTGGCCCTGAACTGACGCTTCTATTTGACTATATCAAACGCTCTAACCAATGAGGCCATGTTTACAAGAGCCTTTGAAAAAACTTTACCCATCCTACCGTAACCATTAACAACCAACTAGTATTTGCAGTCCGACTAATCAGGTTTTGCCTTACATATTTCTACAGCCAATCAAATCGTATCTAACTTGTTGGCCTCATTCCCCTAAAGCAGTGTTGTTCAAACAGCCATTATGAGCAAATATGATCTTGTGCAGTCAGACAACCTCACTATAGTATTTTGGCTATAATTCGTTAAATACCAGACTATTTGCGTAACACATAACATATTCTTTGTCAGCAAGTCCCAAGGCACGCAAATATATAAGGTTAAAGGGGTTAAGTGGCTTCGTTCAAATATGTATTATTCTAGGATAGTACGGGTACTTTTTTTCTAAACCTTGCCACCTGTGGATTTCGTTCAAAAATGTGGATTTTGACTTCATATTTCATTCTTCTAGCTGTTCCTTGTAACTGAGTCTTTTCTTGAACGATAGTCGCGTAAATCAAACCTAAAACCATGACCATGTTTTATCAAGAGCTGCCTTTTAACATTCATGGAAATACGTACTGTTTATTTTTAAGTACTGTATTCTAAATCACGTTTTTGCAAAACCTGTAGATGCCCTGACTGAAATAATGTTTAGGTTTTCAGCCTTTGAAAAAACGTATCAATACCAACAGTTTCCTCATAGCCGCAATAAACATGTTTTTTAAAAGATCAGCCATGACATTATGTAGTCGTGTTAAAATATTAATCTTTTTTCACTGTATTTATTGGATCTAGTGTGTAAAATCAGATTTTCAAACACTGTTTGTTTGAAAAAAAATCAAGTTTCGATTTTTCAGTGTTTTTTTTTAAATCAATGTTTATGGCACGACGTGGGATTGTTATTTCTGGATCAAGAATCGTTCAAGACCTATAAACTCCGCGTATCTTCGTAGTCCTTTTAATCGTCAATTTGATACGATTCAAAGGGTTTAAGTCTGCCAAAAGTAATCTTCTATTTCCTAACAAAATGATGTATTAATGCTATTTCTTTCCTCAAATACACTTTTTTCATCTAAAAAATACAATCTTGTTTTTGGCATTTAATAAATATGATCCTTGTCCGTCTAAAACAAACCTAAACAATATTCTATTTCTAGAAAAATTAAAAAGTCGTTAGTGTTTACTGTTTTGCAGAGGATAGCCTGTGTGCCTTAATGACATTAATGCTAGAATTATATCTAGTGAGGTCATGATTCGTAGTTCTCTGCCTGCTTCGACGGTGGCTCGCGAGACTAAGCAGTGTGCCTATCGTAGTGTGTATAATGACATTAATGTATAATTAGAAAGTGTGCCTATCAAGGTCGTATAAGAAATACAGTACCAATTTTATTGTTAGAAACGCGTGTAGTTTATGCAGTAGGCTTTTACTATCGAACGTGGAAGCGTTACATTTATGCAGACGAAATAGAAAAAGGGGATCTCGGGTTCAGCCCTTATGGCGTTCTACAACGTAGGTGTACGCTATTGGAAAAGCACTGGTCTGTCACCATTCTTCTTTCTTTCTATTAAATTACTTCGTTAGGCTTTACATTTCTTTTCTCATTTATATATGTGGATTAGAATTTTTCACGACAATTCTCCCCACTTTAAAACAGACATCATATGTCAGTTCCTAATTCTATATACACATAGAGAAATTTAATATTATTCCTTGTGATTATTCTGATTCTCATCACACAGATGGTGGCTTAGAAAATCGGCATCAACATTTCGCTGATTTTATTTTTATCATGGATTAATGCAGGTGGGTCAATTCAAAGTAAGCACTACTGACGAAGGTTGCCTCAGACCTCTGCAATCCAGGAATCCATTTCAGTTATGTTACGGAACAGCTGCAAGGGTTACTGCTTGTCTTAATGCTGCTTAGCAATCAATATTCACCATTTCTCTTCTCTGAGTCTGCTCAACGACATGTCCCGAGAATATTAGATGTTATTCAAATTGTACGTTATGAGGAGTTGATCTATATGGTGATATCTGAGTTGTGTAGGGGATCCAATAATTTACTGATCAGCCTGAATAAACACTCGGACTATCCTCAATTCAAAAAGGCAGCAATGGAGACACTCTGCTCCTCCGAAATGTTCACAGCCAACAATTGGTCTGATCTCAGGCTTGATTGAATGTGGAAACACCATTCTAATAATATTCTTATAATATGCCACTCAAATGAAGGCCATATTCATCAACTATATTTCCGCCTACCGACAATTTGGTGAATTAAGATAATAGGTGGGGAAATGAGTTTCTGCATCAGAAATCAATTCGCCCTTAGCTTTGCTATAATATGTGTGGGTGATCTCCATCCAGGGTCCGATCAATACTTCCCCTTGGACGGTGTAGGGTCGGGTGACTACCAATGTCACCAGTGCCCTTTTCATGCTAAATTAATAGCCATATTGTGAACCGCTGTGAGCAATTTCCTAATTGCTCACTCGTCCACTCCCCACTTTTCTTATGTTAATCTTTTGTATCGGGTTCAAATCTGGCGGATTATCTTCAATATTAATTTCAGCCAGTTCCCTAACTGCGGCTTCAAACTGTGCCTGGGGTGACTGGTCTGAGTTTCTATTTTCTCTGGATGCCCTTCTCAGAGTTGCGAATCTAAATATTTTTGGTGAAAACTGTTGGTGGGAAGGTGGAGACCTATCCTCTATGTCAACCTTATTATTTTTATTTTCCTTGTTATTTTTAGGCCCATATGTTTCAGAATGCTTGGCTGGCATCTGATTATGATTTTCCCAACTTGGGGACTGTACCTTGCTACATATTTCACAGGCCCCCACAAATTGTGCAATATCAGCAGCTACTTGGGGCCAGTAATATTTTACAGATGTCCTTTTACGTGTGGTTCCATTCCTCTGGTGTCCACCATCAGGTACAACATGAGCTTCTGCCATCACTTTTTCCCTGTAGGGAGTTGGCAAAACCAACTGTCCCTTCTTTGGATCCTGCTCTAGCTTTCCTGAAGAGCAGTCCCTCCTTTAAATAGAATTGTCCTTTCTTAGGGTGTGTATGGCTTGTTGGCAATTTGCCAAAGCAAGGTTTTAGTGATTTGTCCTTTGCCTGGGCCTTTCTCATCTGTTTATGTGAATAATTTAGTGGTAATATTTCCTCCCTACTAGAGGTCGACCTGACCTGGAGCGTGGCCATTACAACAGGTTTTATAGGGCTCCCTAGAAACACATATTTACTTCCTAACACCAGCGGGTAATTAGGGTCGTCACACACGGCTGCTCTAATCACTCCTTCCACGTACCTAGTCTTGACATTTATCTCGGCTACGGGAAGTGTCATGGTGGATATTCCCTTTACGGCCCCTTGTATCTCCACTTTATCTGTGGTATACTGTTCAGGGTGCACTAGGGTTGCACTCACAACTGAGTCATATTCTAAACCTGAATCGCAAAGGCACCTAACCTTGGCACCATTACATGTCACTTCTTCACAGATGGGGGATGTTGAAGATTTATATGATTCTCTGTCAGTTTCTTCTTCCCCTTGTCCACTGTTATCATGCATGCCGCGTGATATGGAGGAACTTTCCTACCACATTCAATGATGGTGATGTTACTAAATGTAATTGTATGAGGCCAGCTGTGAAGGCTCCTGAGATAAAATGTAGTTGTGAATTGTCAGAAGGCCTTTCTTGCTACCACTACGACCTCACACTTAATTTTTTCTTAATGAATGTGGCTACGTAAAGTGTCTAGGGTTATGATATGTAATGTGGTGTGATAGATATAGATATACCCACAGATATTTAAGTAGACTAATAATATTTAACAAATATTACAACACACTGAACTAACTCAATAGTGTAAAATTTTTTGATAGAATTATATTACATTTATTTTGTTCTGGATCAATTTTTTAGGTTGACCAGAACTTAAAAGGATTTAGAGATTATGAAAGAAATGCATGGAATATTATATCATAAATGCAATAGTGTACATATATATGTACTATACTAGTTAGTTTTATTAAAATGTTCTAGTAGTCATCTACTTGGGAGGATAGTTAATGTTTGTGCTGTTGGGGTGGCCTCATCACACCTGTCTATATTGACTACACAGTGTCCAGAAAATGGTGGGAATTTTTATGGGGTATTAGTAACTACAAAGCGTTGGTGAATGTCCAGCAGACCAGAGGCTCACTCATCTTGTAGTTGTAGCTCTGGTGCTGAAATCTGGTGGTCCCACCTCTCCGTGCTGGCGGGCAATAATGGTGGTCTCTGTCACAAGTACTGCACAGATACACTCGAGTAAAGTCACCAACTGAATAGACACTGCTTTGTTGACAACAGAAACTCACAGCTCTGCAATCAAAGTATGGGCCATGTGTCAAAATCTATTCTCTACCCACGTCTGGACACAACACTGACACAACAACCACATCATACAGACAGGTCAGATCTCTCTGACCAAACAGCACATTTACCATGGTGGTTTTACATCAGATAGATCCTCCCAGACTATAGGTTCTGAAAAATATTTATTAGTTGTCTGCCCTAAAAGAGGATAGGTAATATGTTTCATTATTCTCAACACTTGATCTGTCTTGCCTAACCCTTGCTGGAGTTTATGTACATTGTTGGTCCCTAGACCCTGACTTGGGCGGGGGGTCTAGAGCAAATCCCTACTTGTTTGTAAGGCTAGATTTCGATAAGGCAGTATCAAATCACTCGAACATGAAACAATATTCAAAATATATAAGGAAATAATTTCAATCTTACCAGATTATGAATAAATAACACAGAATTGCTAGCAAAACTCAGCTGAGCTGCTGGCTATAGTATGGCGTCCCTAAACTTCTTTCACTTTCTTTCATATGGAAATCACCACACTTTAAAATCTGTGTCTATCACTGAACAACTATTGAAGAATGGCCCCACTTGCGCGACTGAGCGCTAATAATATGATTGTTTGTAGCCAATCACTGCCTAGGTTTATTTTAAATTCAAATTTCCTACCCTAAAGTCATTTCAGTCATGCTTCAGTCAAGTATGGATGGTTATCTGTTAGTCTGTCCGTCTCTACTTGTGTTTCTACAAAAATGTACTTGATTTTTGAACCAACCTTTCTCTCCCCTCCAAAATTTTGTCGTTAAAAGTTATTTTTAGACACAGCCACCACAAAATCCCTTCTCTTCCATACTACGTAGATTTGAACACCTGCGTCTCGAGGTCGTGTTTTTTTTGTGCAAATAGCGACACTTTTAGATTCAATACAGTCTGTCGATGATGTGAACAACACTGTCTTTTGTCATTATCTTCAATATTATCTATCCGTTTGTAAAATTAAGAACATATTAGTTCACTGCTCAGAATGGGCCATCCGGCCAGCTAATTTTTATATTCCTAACATTAATATTAAGAAAAAAGTACTTTTTAAATTTTGTAATATTTCGAACATCTGCGTTTAGCCGCTGAATTCAAATCAAAAGCTTGGTATCGCAAAAGCGTCCAATAAATGACTGTGGCGTATCATATCTATGGTCCCTTCTGTCGAGTTGCTTACTTTTTATGTCAACTTGGGAAACGTGACTTTTCTCCGTTTCCCCCCCAATTGCGTCTCCTTAGCCTTTCTAGTCTCACGCAATCTTTCCAGTCATATTTTTTTCCTTTTTGATCCGCCGTTCCCCTCCTGTCTAGCAAGTCAATTTTTATGGAGGATGATGACCCGCGGTCTAGGCGATCATGTACTATTCGCAGCCTACGCATTATGTTTTTATCCTTACATGTTATCTTTGGAGATATTTTACCGTTGTATCTCTGTCAATTTCACTACACATCTCCCCACTTGAAAACATGCCTATGGCAAGTTCCAAAACCAGCGATACACATAGGTAAAATTACTCCTCACGTCTGCCACTACTCTAATTTTGATCACAGGGGTGCCGACTGAGGAAATCTGCACCGACATTCAATTTGCCTGGGATATATTGGATACTAAACTGATAAGGTTGAAGCAACAAAGACCACCTCAGCAATCTTGCGTTTTCATGCTTAGCCTGAGACAAGAACACGAGAGGCTGATGGTCCGTCTCCACCACAAAAGTCCTACCATACAGATAGATTTGAAACTTCTTTATTGCCCAGATTAATGCTAAACATTCTTTTTCGCTTGTGGAGTATCCTTGTTCCGCCTTATTCAATTTGCGGCTTGCATAAGCGACTGGTTTAAGTTCCCCATCAGGTGAAGATGATCTTTGCAACAAAGCCCCTCCGAGTCCCACATTACTTGCATCGGTTCTTAAGACAAAGTCCTGTGTCAAATCAGGCAGTTTGAGAATAGGCTTGCTAGTGAGTTTTTCCTTTAACTCTTGGAACGCTAGTTCACATTGTGCAGTCCAAATAATTTTATCTGGAAGTCCCTTGCGAGTCAGATCAGTCAGAGGAGCACAAATAGCGTTAAAATTTTTGATGTATTTCTGATAAAATCCGCATAACGACACGAATGATCGCACGTCCTTTTTTGTTTGTGGCCTAGGTGCTCTCTGCAGTTTTTCCAAGTTCTTAGGATCAGGGGTCATATTACCCTGATATACAGTGTGCCCCAAGAATTCCAACTCTTTACATCCAATACAACATTTTGTTGGCCTAGCAGTCAAATTCGCCTCCCGAAGTCTATCAAACAACATCTCCAGAGCTTCAATGTGTTCTTCAAATGTCTCTGTGGCGACGAGAATATCATCCATGAAATTCGTGATACATGGGTTATTCAGGGGATCCAACAATTTTCGCATCATCCTTGAAAACACACTCGGAGCATTTTTCAGTCCGAATGGTAGCATATTGAATTCATAATGTCCATCCGAAGTGCTAAAAGCCAAATAAGGTCTCACTTCAGGCTTCACTGGGATCTGGTAATAGCCTTTACTAAGATCCACCTTTGAAAAGTATTTTGCCTTGTTCAGTCTGGCAAATAACTGTTTTGTGTCTGGTAATGGATCCACTTGTCCTTCTGTGACAGCATTCAGTTTCCTGTAATCTATGCACAGTCTGTGTTCCCCAGACGGTTTCCTCAACAAAACGACACTAGAACTAAAAGATGATTCACTGTGCGAAATAATCCCCTCCTTCATCAAATACTCTATTTCTTCCTTCAATGCCTTCTCTTTCGCGAACGGAATAGAATAGGCTCTCATACAGATTGGGTTTGAGTCTACCAGTTTCATGTCATACTGTAGCAAATTTGTATGGCCTGGTTTATCTGTTAATACATCTGTATGTTCCTCCAGAACCTGTTGAACTCTCTCCCTCTGGTTTTTAGTCAGGTGCTTACTGACTTTTACCTGTGCTGCGGTTTCACAAGGATGTAATGGGTATTCATGTGAGGTGAGTGGTTCTTTTTGCATCTGGGTTGCAATAGCCAAGGTCAATAAGGGGGTGCTTTCCTGGAGTGGTCTGTCCAGATACTTCTTTAACAGGTTTACATGATAAACTTTTTCCTTCCCCTTTTTGTCAATTTTATAGTTTGTTCTAGACACCTTCTCTAGAACCGTATATGGACCTTGCCAACCAATTTGTAATTTATTCTGGCTTCCCGGTAGTAGAAGCAGCACCTTCTCTCCGACTGCCAGTTCCCTGTCCTTTGCCTTCCTATTAAAATATGCTGCATGTTTCTTCCTGGCTTGTTTCAAATTATCATTTGCCAGTTTCCATCCAGCTTTCAAACGAGTGGTCAGTTCGTTCACATATTGATACGATGAGGTAACAGTCTCTTCCGCCTTCTCATCTGTCCAGGTCCTTAATAAAGTTACATCTGGATCTTTAATTTATCATACTTATTTTTCATGGAACCCATCAGGTCCCGTCCATTAGAAGCTCTATAATGAGGACTTTTCTTCCTAGAATCATCACTCACAAATCGACCACTACCAATTTTTTTTCTGGGGTTTGTCTCCCCACTTTAGATTGCTTATGAGAGATCTTCGCTCTCTTGTCTGTTCTTCCAGTTTATATAAGTCTGACCGAGGGATTGTCATCCTATCCTGGGTAAAATTTCTTCTTTGTACTCTTCGCATAGTGGCCATGTTAATCCATTCAAGTGAAGACTGGGTGTGAAAAGGGGGCTCCCATTCCACTTTGTCTACCCGAGTATAATTAGTTTTCCTTTCAGGCCTAAAGTTGCCCCGTGGCGTTTCTAGGTCCAGCACATATTTTCCCTTTGTGGGTGTTCCCTCATGAAATACGCCACATGCTTCTACAAAGTTTTCAACATCGACATTTACGTCGGGCCAATAGTATTTTCGAGCAATCTTTTGGCAGATGGTACCGACTTTCTCATGGTCACCATCTGTTCCAACATGTAAACTCCTTATTAAGTTTGCCCTATATATCTTGGGAAGAACTAACTGTCCGTGACCAGGGGATCTAGTTCCTGTCTTCCTATATAATAATCTGTTCTTCACAAAGTACTCTCCCTTGCTCGGAGGTGTGTGGCATTTGGGCAATTTTTTAAAACAGGGCTTGAGTGTCCTATCCTCAGCCTGCGCCTTCCTCATCTCCTCTGGATGAGCATTTATAGGTTCACCTTCTTCCTCCTTCTTCTGTGACCTGGTCTGCACTGTCGCCATGATCACCGGTTTCTCGGGATTCCCCAAGAAGACGTATCTACACCCCAATATCAGAGGGTAGATTGGTTCATCTATCACTGCTGCTCTGATTTCTCCTTCCACATAGCGAGTTTTCACCGTTATCCTTGCGATGGGAAGTGTCATGAGTGGTATGTCCTTAGTCGCCCCTTGTATTTCCACTGTTTCTGTGGTATACTGACTTGGGTCCACTAGGCTAGACTTCACAACTGAATCATAATCCAAACCTGTATCATAAAGGCACCTTATGGTGACCCCATTACAAATAACATCCTCACAAACTGGGGGGTGATAAGGTTCCTGTTGTCCATTAGGATTAACCTTTAATCTTCGCGTCCCCGACTTCATTGCAGCAATGTTTGAAGGTTTCCTTCTACAAAATTCGGTGTTATGGTTATCCTTCTTGCACCATTTACACCATCTTTTCCCTTGGTTCAACGGTTTTCTTTCATTGAACTTTTGGTCATTGAACTGTGAGTTTCTGTCGCGATAGTCATTTCTTGGCCGCTCAAAGTTTGCCCTACCTTTATTTCCCTGCTCTCTATTATCAAATTTATTAAATTGCTGTGGAGCTTTAAAATTGTCTATGTGCTTCTTCTTAGCACCACTTACCTCTGCCTGGGCTGCCTGATACCTCTCAGCAACATTTAAAATTTCCCCCAACTTCTCTGCACCTTGTTCCATGAGAAATTTTCTCATGTCTGGAGCCATGGACTCTCTCAATTGCTCAATCATGATCATTTCTTTAAGATCTTGGGTCTTCCCCAGAGCCGTCCATTTCTCCAAATAGGTTTCTAGTCTAGCAGAGAATTGGCGGTATGTCTCCCCAGACAACAGTTTGGCATTTCTAAATTTCTTACGATAAAATTCACCATTCTTCTCGTACCTTAATAACAAAGCCTGCTTTAACATGTCATAATTGTCTTGGTCTTCCCTGTTCATTTTGGCAAATACTTCATAAGAAGTACCTCTCAATCCCTGTGATAGCTTTACACTCCACCTCTCTCTCTC
>JAMPIV010003231.1:0-212644 GCA_024509875.1 Oreohelix idahoensis | reverse complement strand
ATACAGGGATTATTCAGAGGATCCAATAATTTTCTCATCATTCTAGAGAAGACACTAGGCGCATTCTTCAATCCAAATGGCAATCTATTAAACTCATAGTGTCCTTCTGAGGTACTAAAAGCTAGGTATGGTCTAACCTCAGGCTTTACTGGAATCTGATAGTATCCTTTACTCAGATCCACTTTTGAGAAATATTTAGCTTTATTTAGTCTGGCAAACAGCTGATTTGTATCCGGCAATGGATCCACCTGTCCTTCTGTAATAGCATTCAGTCTCCTGTAATCTATACAGAGTCTATGTTCTCCAGAGGGCTTCCTTAAGAGTACAACACCGGAACTATACGAAGACTCACTGTGCGAAATAATTCCTTCCTTCAACAGATAGTCTATCTCTTCCTTCAAAGCTTTCTCCTTAGCAAACGGAATCGAATATGGTTTCATACATACAGGTGTGGGGTCTATCAGTTTCATATCATATTCCAATAGGTTTTGTATGCCCTGGTCGGTCTGTTAACACCTCTGCATGATTATTTAGAACCTGTTGCACTCTCTCTTTCTGAGTTTTCGTTAAATGTGTACTGATTTTCACCTGTGCTGCTGCTGTCTCACAGGGGTGTAATGGATATTCAAATGATGAAAGTGGTTTCCTTTTTCATCTCCATGGCGATGGACAAGGTCAACAAGTGTGTCTCTTCCTGATGTTCTCTTTCCAAATATTTCTTCAGGAGATTCACATGATAGATTTTTTCTTTCCCCTTCTTATCTATCTTATAATTTGTTCTAGACACCTTCTCTAAAACTGTATATGGACCCTGCCATCCAATTTGTAACTTATTCTGACTCCCAGGCAAAAGAAGCAGTACTTTCTCTCCCACAGCCAAATTTCTGTCTTTCGCCTTCCTGTTATAATAGGCAGCATGTTTCTTCCTGGCTTGTTTCAAATTTTCATTGGCAAGTTTCCAGCCAGTTTCAACCGAGTGGTCAGCTCATACACATATTGGTATGAAGATGTAATGTTTTCCTCTGCCTTTTCATCAGTCCACGTTCTTAACAAAGCTACATATGGACCTTTAATTGTGTGGACCTATTTGTCCATGCACCGGTATGGTCTCTTCCACTCGAAGCTTTATAGTGATGATTTTTCCTCCCAGAATTTCATGCACAAAACGACCGCTACCAATTTTTCTTTTGGGGCTTTCTCCCCACTTAAAATTCTTGATGAGAGATTTACTCCCTACATCCTCTTCCTCCAGTTTGTTTAAGTCCGATTGAGGGATTTTCGGCTTATCCTGGGGTAAGACATCTTTTTGCACTCTCCGCATAGTGGCCATTGTAAAACAGTTAAGTGAAGCTTGTCCGTGAAAAGGGGCTTCCCATTCCATTTGGTCCACTTATCAAATCTATTTTTCTTTTTATTATCAGGCCTAATTTTGCCCCGTGGCGTTTCCAGGTCCTGATCCATGTTCCCACTTGTGGGTGTTCCCTCATGTGCTATGCTACACCTTTCTACAAAATTCTCAATGTCCCATCTTGCTTTGGGCCAATAATAATTGTGAGCCACCTTTTGAATGATGGTACCTATCTTCTCATGGTCCCCATCTGGTTTCACATGTAGGCTCCTATTAAGTCTGCCCTATATCTTTTAGGAAGTACCAGCTGTCCCTGACCTTTGGATCTAGCTCCAGTCTTCCTATACATCAACTTGTTTTTCATGTAAAAATCTCCCTTGCCTGGAGTTGTATGACAAGTTGACAATTTCCTGAAACAAGGCTTGAGTGTTTTATCCCCAGCCTGTGCCTTCCTCATCTCTTCTGGAGTGGTATCTATCATAATATCCTCCTCCTGTCTTGAGGTCGACCTGACCTGAAGGGTTGCCATATACACAGGTTTCCTTCTGCAACGGTCAGTGTCATGATTGTCCATCTGACAATTCTTACACCACCTTTTTCCTTGGTTGAAAGATTTTCTTTCATTATATTACCTTTCATCGAATTGTGGGAATTTATTTTTATTTTCATACCGTGGCCTATCAAATTGGTGCTTACCTTTATTTTGATCCCTAGGATCAAATTTATTAAAGTTCTGTGGTGCCCCTAAAGTTATCCACTTGTTTCTTTTTATTACCTGTTACCTCTGCTTGAGCTGCTTGATACCTTTCAGCAACATTTAGCAACTCACCCAGCCTCTCTGCACCTTGTTCCATGAGAAACTTTCTCAGGTCTGGAGCCATGGACTCTCTTATTGCTCTATAAGGACCATTTCCTTAAGATCTTGGGTTTTCCCCAGAGAAGTCCATTTCTCCAAGTATGTCTCTATTCGTGCAGAGAACTGGTGATAAGTTTCACCTGACAGTAGTTTAGCATTCCTAAATTTTTTCCTATAAAATTCAGCATTCTTTTCATACCTTAACAAAAGAGCCTGCTTTAGCATGTCATAATTTTCCTGATCACCTCTGCTCATTTTTTGCAAAAACTTCATAAGCTGCCCCACGAAGTCCCTGAGATAACTTTAAGCTCCACCTTTCTCTCTCTAACCCATACGTGGTAGCTAATAGTTCATACCTATTTATATAGCTCTCAATATCATCGTCTTTCTCAACAAAATGATCTAAATGAAAATTCATAGCTGAGGTTGAGGCTCCTTGGCTAGCAGTGGCATCAGAGGCAAAGGGACTGGCACCATTTTCAGGAGCATGGCCCTGAAACTCAAACTCCCTTAGTCGTAACTCATGTTCCCTTTGTAATCTTTTATCTTCTGCTTCCCTTTCTGCAGCTAATTTCCTCTCTTCCATTTCTGCAGCCTGTCTTCTTTCCTCGGCTTCTCTTTCTGTAGCTAATCTTTTGTCTTCTCTTTCTGCCTCCAATTTCTTAGCCTCTTTGTCAGCCTCAATCTGCAACCTCTTAGTCTCAGCCTCAGCTTGCAACCTCTTAGTCTCAGCCTCTAACTTTCTTTCGGCCTCTTTTTCTAATCTTCTTTCTTCGCGTTCAATAAATTTGTCACATTCCGTCGTGACATAGGCAACCATAACTTGCCCATCTAATCCTAACTCTTTTGCAGTCTGAACCGCAGCAGATCGAAACTTGGCCAGGTCCGCCATTGTCTATCATGTAAATTTCTACAATGTCTAACCAACAATTCAAAGTCTAAATATATATAATGGACAACACAGGCACCGTGAGCTCAACCTTATTTAATTCCACCCAAGGATACCTTTTAATTCTTATATTCCCTGAAGTGAATTACCCCCAATATTGTTAATAGGTAAAGATTCAAAATCCCGGGAGCGAGACCCCAATATATGTGGTGAAGTGGGATGTTATAAATATTTATAGGGGACTTAGTGTACTGACTGAGATCAGCTGTGAAGGTATCTATATCTATTAAGAGTAGTGTATTATAGATACCTTACTTGCTACCACATATCTCTATATCTCAGTCAGAATTATTCTGGAATAGTGTGATGCTACGTTATGTGTCTAGGGTATGTGTATGATGAAGTGTAAGTCACAACAACAGACAGATAAACAATTTAATTTAATCCACTACTCTTAACAACACTGTGACACTCACATACATATAACACTCTATGAGAATATCTTAAAGAAGTCACTCGTAACTTTTCAAATAACAATATGTATTCATTACTGGCATGAATGAATATGTGTCCTGATTCAACTACAAGGGAACCAGGAATCACAATCAATTTAAATTACAAGTTATGTACAGAATGTATTTAATATTGTCATGAAATATTCTAATCCACATATATAAATTATTAGGTAAATATGAAGCCTAACAAATAAAATTAATAAAGAGAAGAGCAATGGTAAAATGACAGTGCTGTCACAAGGAATGTACTCGAAATCCCCCTTGTTTTCTGCTTCGTCTGCAAATTGTAACGCTTTCACGTTGATATAAAAGCTTACTGTATTATTACCCGCTTTCTTCAATGAAACGTGTGCTGTATTTCTTGGAAAAGCATTGAGAGGCCCTGCGTAATGACCTAAATTAATCCTAACATTAATTACATTACGTTACCAAAACGAACGAACAGATGGACAAAAGGATAGCGAGAAGGGAGAGGCAGAAAGCCGAACATTAAACACGCGTCGCGCGATACACAATTACTACTATCACGCGTGTAAGTCTACATGCACTAATTTTTTTTCAGACGGACAGTGATAAAATACACTACCCTTTCCCAGAGTTAGGTTTATAAATCATAAAAAAACTCTTATTAGAAAAGATAACAATAGATGGGTTTACGTTTGAACACATAACAGTACCCAGACAGCATATCTTCGAAACAGGAGGTAGAAAATACATATTTTGAACGCAGCCACGTAGCTCTTTTAAAGTGGGAAAAATTGGGTTCCTTAGGGCTTGCTGACAAATAATATGTAAAACGTTACGCCAATAGTCCAGGAATTAATAAATTATACCCAAAATGAAATAGTGAGGCTGCCTGACAGCATGAAATCATTTCTGCTCATAAAATTTTTTATAACGTGTTTGAAAAAAACCTTACGTTACATAAATAGCCTACCATGTAAACTCCAAATTGATTGGAGCGCAACAAATGAAAGCCTAACCACGATTGGTCGGGCTATAAATACTATCTTGGTTGTTAGGGGAGACGGGAAAAGATAACATTTTTTCAAACACTTGTCGAAACGTGGCTCATTGGCCAGTCTCGCTGATATACACACTTGGGAGCGTTAGTTCGAGACCACTTGTTTAAATGATCCTGATAAAGCATCAGTGCGTTGAAGCCAGCTAAAATTTTGCTCAATAAAAGCCTGGAAGATAAGCAGATGGAAATGTGTGCCAGTTTGTGCCAGAATTCATTGCTAATCAACGTATCTGTGTTATTCGTATGAATTGTGGTAAGCTTGAACCATTTAATATCTTTTAATGAAAATTGAATGTGAATTGTTGATTTATGCCTGTATATATATGTGTAGTTCAGTGGCAAACGTGAGGTAAAGCCTAAAATGCTCCAGCCTGAACAGAGGGTGTCGGAGAGAAGTAAAAACGGCATGGAATGGCCAAACAGTACACTGACACCTGGATGATTGACTAGAAAGAAATAATGCTGGAAGTGCAGAGGCGTAGTAACCATTAGGAAGGGTAATACTGGAATAAAGTATTTCAGATGAAGCTGACTGTTGGCCTAACGCTCTGAACGCAATGTTTGTGATGTATTGTGATCAGTGTAAAAAGAAAATATAAATTAGTTATGAAGTAGAAGGTACATCCTTCTTGATTTCAGGGACAGTGGTCTTGATGGTACTGAGCAGCACCTAGTCAGAGCTTTGCTGAATCCAGAGTCGGACAGCATACTCCTTGGTCTTATTAGCTATCAGTGAGGTGTCTCCAGAGCCCAGAGGAGAATTCGAGCAGAGGAGTCCTTTCCTGCCGCCATCACGCCAGATAAGCTAACTTGGCCAGCTGAGCTCAACATTATGTCCCCTCATATTGAACTGACTTTATAAAATTAACATTAAGAGGGGAATTTACTTGTCTTAAAATCAGGAACTGTGAACATCTCCAATACTGGTCCCTAAAGACAAACTATTGAAGTCATGATGACAAATACCAACAGAGCTTGAACAAAACAAAACCAGTATTACCTCATTTTACTACTACACAACTGACACACATAGAACATTTGTAATAATATATGTCACTACAATATTCATATTAAATACATTTTGTACATAACTTGTAATTTAAATTGATTGTGATTCCTGATTCCCTTGTAGTTGAATCAGGACACATATTCATTCATGCCAGTAATGAATACATATTGTTATTTGAAAGTTATCAGTGCCTCCTTTAAGATATTCTCATAGAGTGTTATATGTATGTGAGTGTCACAGTGTTGTCAAGTGTAGTGGATTACATTAAATTGTTTATCTGTCTGTTGTTGTGACTTACACTTCTTCATACACATACCCTAGACACATAACGTAGCATCACACTATTCCAGAATAATTCTGACTGAGATAAAGAGATATGTGGTAGCAAGTAAGGTTATCTATAATACACTACTTTTAATAGATATAGATACCTTCACAGCTGATCTCAGTCAGTACACTAAGTCCCCTATAAATATTTATAACATCCCACTTCACCACATATATTGGGGTCTCGCTCTTGGGATTTTGAATCTTTAACTATTAAAAATATTGGGGGTAATTCACTTCAGGGAATATAAGAATTAAAAGGTATCCTTGGGTGGAATTAAATAAGGTTGAGCTCACGGTGCCTGTGTTGTCCATTAGATATATAGTTAGAAATTGAATTGTTGGTTAGACATTGTATAAATTTACATAACAGACAATGGCGGACCTGGCCAAATTTCGATCTGCTGCGGTTCAGACTGCAAAAGAGTTAGGATTAGATGGGCAAGTTATGGTTGCCTATGTCACGACGGAATGTGACAAATTTATTGAACGTGAAGAAAGAAGGGTTGAAGCCGAAAGGAAGTTAGAGGCTGAAAGCGCAATTAAGAGGTTGCAGATTGGGGCTGAGGCTAAGAAATTGGAGGCAGAAAGGGAAGAGAGGAGATTAGCTGCAGAAGAGAAGAAAATAGCTGCAGAAAGGGAAGAGAGGAGATTAGCTGCAGAGAGGGAAGCAGAAAAGGAGGAGAAAAGATTACAAAGGGAACATGAATTACGACTAAGGGAGTTTGAGTTTCAAGGCCATGCTCCTGAAAATGGTGCCAGTCCCTTTGCCTCTGATGCTACGGTTACTCAAGGAGCCTCAACCTCAGCTATGAATTTTCATTTAGATCATTTTGTTGAGAAAGACGATGATATTGAGAGCTACCTAAATAGATATGAACTATTAGCTACCACGTATGGGTTAGAGAGAGAAAGGTGGAGCTTAAAGTTATCTCAGGGACTTCGTGGGGCAGCTTATGAAGTTTTTGCAAAAATGAGCAGAGGTGATCAGGAAAATTATGACATGCTAAAGCAGGCTCTTTTGTCAAGGTATGAAAAGAATGCAGAATTTTATAGGAAAAAATTTAGGAATGCTAAACTACTGTCAGGTGAAACCTATCACCAGTTCTCTGCACGCATAGAGACATACTTGGAGAAATGGACTTCTCTGGGGAAAACCCAAGATCTTAAGGAAATGGTCCTTATAGAGCAACTAAGAGAGTCCATGGCTCCAGACCTGAGAAAGTTTCTCATGGAACAAGGTGCAGAGAGGCTGGGTGAGTTGCTAAATGTTGCTGAAAGGTATCAAGCAGCTCAAGCAGAGGTAACAGGTAATAAAAAGAAACAGGTGGATAACTTTAGGGCACCACAGAACTTTAATAAATTTGATCCTAGGGATCAAAATAAAGGTAAGCACCAATTTGATAGGCCACGGTATGAAAATAAAAATAAATTCCCACAATTCGATGAAAGGAAATATGATGAAAGAAAATCTTTCAACCAAGGAAAAAAGGTGGTGTAAAAATTGTCAGATGGACAATCATGACACTGACCGTTGCAGAAGGAAACCTGTGTATATGGCAACCCTTCAGGTCAGGTCGACCTCAAGACAGGAGGAGGATATTATGTTAGATACCACTCCAGAAGAGATGAGGAAGGCACAGGCTGGGGATAAAACACTCAAGCCTTGTTTCAGAAAATTGTCAACTTGTCATACAACTCCAGGCAAGGAAGATTTTTATATGAAAAACAAGTTGATGTATAGGAAGACTGGAGCTAGATCCAATGGTCACGGACAGCTGGTTCTTCCAAAAAGATACAGGACAGAATTAATAAGGAGCCTACATGTGAAACCAGATGGGGACCATGAGAAGATAGGTACCATCATCAAAAGGTGGCTCACAATTATTATTGGCCCAAAGCAAGATGGGACATTGAAAATTTTGTAGAAAGGTGTAGCATAGCACATGAGGGAACACCCACAAGTGGGAACATGGATCAGGACCTGGACACGCCCCGGAGCAAAATTAGGCCTGATAATAAAAAGAAAAATAGATTTGATAAAGTGGACCAAATGGAATGGGAAGCCCCTTTCACGGACAAGCTTCACTTAACTGTTTTACAATGGCCACTATGCGGAGAGTGCAAAAGGATGTCTTACCCCAGGATAAGCCGACAATCCCTCAATCGGACTTAAACAAACTGGAGGAAGAGGATGTAGGGAGGAAACCTCTCATCAAGAATTTTAAGTGGGGAGAAAGCCCCAAAAGAAAAATTGGTAGCGGTCGTTTTGTGAATGATAATTCTGGGAGGAAAAATCATCACTATAAAGCTTCGAGTGGAAGAGACCATACCGGTGCATGGACAAATAGGTCCACACAATTAAAGTTCCATATGTAGCTTTGTTAAGAACGTGGACTGATGAAAAGGCAGAGGAAAACATTACATCTTCATACCAATATGTGAATGAGCTGACCACTCGGTTAAAAACTGGCTGGAAACTTGCCAATGAAAATTTGAAACAAGCCAGGAAGAAACATGCTGCCTATTATAACAGGAAGGCGAAAGACAGAAATTTGGCTGTGGGAGAGAAGGTACTGCTTCTTTTGCCCGGGAGTCAGAATAAGTTACAAATTGGATGGCAGGGTCCATATACAGTTCTAGAGAAGGTGTCTAGAACAAATTATAAGATAGATAAGAAGGGGAAAGAAAAAATCTATCATGTGAATCTCCTGAAGAAATATTTGGAAAGAGAACATCAGGAAGAGACACACTTGTTGACCTTGTCCATCGCCATGGAGATGAAAAAGGAACCACTTTCATCATTTGAATATCCATTACACCCCTGTGAGACAGCAGCACAGGTGAAAATCAGTACACATTTAACGAAAACTCAGAAAGAGAGAGTGCAACAGGTTCTAAAGAATCATGCAGAGGTGTTAACAGACCGACCAGGGCATACAAACCTATTGGAATATGATATGAAACTGATAGACCCCACACCTGTCTGTATGAAACCATATTCGATTCCATTTGCTAAGGAGAAAGCTTTGAAGGAAGAGATAGACTATCTGTTGAAGGAAGGAATTATTTCGCACAGTGAGTCTTCGTATAGTTCCGGTGTTGTACTTTTAAGGAAGCCCTCTGGAGAACATAGACTCTGTATAGATTACAGGAGACTGAATGCTATTACAGAAGGACAGGTGGATCCATTGCCGGATACAAATCAGCTGTTTGCCAGACTAAATAAAGCTAAATATTTCTCAAAAGTGGATCTGAGTAAAGGATACTATCAGATTCCGGTGAAGCCTGAGGTTAGACCATACCTAGCTTTTAGTACCTCAGAAGGACACTATGAGTTTAATAGATTGCCATTTGGATTGAAGAATGCGCCTAGTGTCTTCTCTAGAATGATGAGAAAATTATTGGATCCTCTGAATAATCCCTGTATAACAAATTTTATGGATGATATCCTTATAGCAACAGAAACATTTGAGGAACACATTGACTCTCTGAACATGCTGTTTGATCGACTTAGGGAGGCAAATTTAACAGCCCGACCAACCAAATGTTGCGTTGGATGTAAAGAATTGGAATTTTTGGAACACACAGTTTATCAGGGAAACATGACCCCTGACCCAAAGAACTTAGAGAAACTACAGAAAGCCCCGAGACCACAAACCAAGAAGGACGTGAGATCCTTTGTCTCATTATGTGGTTTCTACCAGAAGTATATCAAAAACTTTAATTCCATATGTGCACCTTTAACGGAATTGACACGTAAAGGACTTCCAGATCGCATTACATGGACACCACAATGTGAAATGACTTACCAAGAATTGAAGGAAAAGCTCACAAGTAAACCCATTTTGAAATTACCTGACTTAAGTCAAGAATTCATAGTAAGGACGGATGCAAGTAATATTGGGCTAGGTGCAACTCTACTACAGAAATCAGATGCATTGGATGGGGAATTAAGCCCAGTGGCATATGCTAGCAGAAAGTTGAATAAAGCTGAAATCAACTACTCAACTAGCGAAAAAGAATGTCTTGCAGTAATATGGGCAATAAAGAAATTCAATATTTATCTATATGGGAAGGCATTTAAGTTGCAAACTGACCACAAACCTTTATCGTTTTTAGCACAGGCTAAGCATGAGAACTCTAGGTTACTCCGATGGTCTTTGCTTCTGGCTCCATATAATTTTAGCATTGAATATATATCTGGAAAAACCAATCTGGGAGCGGATTTTTTAAGCCGCCATCCGTGTGATGAGAATCACCGTAAACCCCAGAAATAATAATAAATTTCTATATGTGTATATAGAATAAAGGACTGACATATAATGTCTGTTTTAAGAGGGGAGGTGTCATGAAATATTCTAATCCACATATATAAATTATTAGGTAAATATGAAGCCTAACAAATAAAATTAATAAAGAGAAGAGCAATGGTAAAATGACAGTGCTGTCACAAGGAATGTACTCGAAATCCCCTTGTTTTCTGCTTCGTCTGCAAATTGTAACGCTTTCACGTTGATAGTAAAAGCTTACTGTATTATTACCCGCTTTCTTCAATGAAACGTGTGCTGTATTTCTTGGAAAAGCATTGAGAGGCCCTGCGTAATGACCTAAATTAATCCTAACATTAATTACATTACGTTACCAAAACGAACGAACAGATGGACAAAAGGATAGCGAGAAGGGAGAGGCAGAAAGCCGAACATTAAACACGCGTCGCGCGATACACAATTACTACTATCACGCGTGTAAGTCTACATGCACTAATTTTTTTTCAGACGGACAGTGATAAAATACACTACCCTTTCCCAGAGTTAGGTTTATAAATCATAAAAAACTCTTATTAGAAAAGATAACAATAGATGGGTTTACGTTTGAACACATAACAGTACCCAGACAGCATATCTTCGAAACAGGAGGTAGAAAATACATATTTTGAACGCAGCCACGTAGCTCTTTTAAAGTGGGAAAATTGGGTTCCTTAGGGCTTGCTGACAAATAATATGTAAAACGTTACGCCAATAGTCCAGGAATTAATAAATTATACCCAAAATGAAATAGTGAGGCTGCCTGACAGCATGAAATCATTTCTGCTCATAAAATTTTTTATAACGTGTTTGAAAAAAACCTTACGTTACATAAATAGCCTACCATGTAAACTCCAAATTGATTGGAGCGCAACAAATGAAAGCCTAACCACGATTGGTCGGGCTATAAATACTATCTTGGTTGTTAGGGGAGACGGGAAAAGATAACATTTTTTCAAACACTTATCGAAACGTGGCTCATTGGCCAGTCTCGCTGATATACACACTTGGGAGCGTTAGTTCGAGACCACTTGTTTAAATGATCCTGATAAAGCATCAGTGCGTTGAAGCCAGCTAAAATTTTGCTCAATAAAAGCCTGGAAGATAAGCAGATGGAAATTTGTGCCAGTTTGTGCCAGAATTCATTGCTAATCAACGTATCTGTGTTATTCGTATGAATTGTGGTAAGCTTGAACCATTTAATATCTTTTAATGAAAATTGAATGTGAATTGTTGATTTATGCCTGTATATATATGTGTAGTTCAGTGGCAAACGTGAGGTAAAGCCTAAAATGCTCCAGCCTGAACAGAGGGTGTCGGAGAGAAGTAAAACGGCATGGAATGGCCAAACAGTACACTGACACCTGGATGATTGACTAGAAAGAAATAATGCTGGAAGTGCAGAGGCGTAGTAACCATTAGGAAGGGTAATACTGGAATAAAGTATTTCAGATGAAGCTGACTGTTGGCCTAACGCTCTGAACGCAATGTTTGTGATGTATTGTGATCAGTGTAAAAAGAAAATATAAATTAGTTATGAAGTAGAAGGTACATCCTTCTTGATTTCAGGGACAGTGGTCTTGATGGTACTGAGCAGCACCTAGTCAGAGCTTTGCTGAATCCAGAGTCGGACAGCATACTCCTTGGTCTTTTTAGCTATCAGTGAGGTGTCTCCAGAGCCCAGAGGAGAATTTGAGCAGAGGAGTCCTTTCCTGCCGCCATCACGCCAGATAAGCGAATTGGCCAGCTGAGCTCAACATTATGTCCCCTCATATTGAACTGACTTTTTAAAATTAACATTAAGAGGGGAATTTACTTGTCTTAAAATCAGGAACTGTGAACATCTCCAATACTGGTCCCTAAAGACAAACTATTGAAGTCATGATGACAAATACCAACAGAGCTTGAACAAAACAAAACCAGTATTACCTCATTTTACTACTACACAACTGACACACATAGAACATTTGTAATAATATATGTCACTACAATATTCATATTAAATACATTCTGTACATAACTTGTAATTTAAATTGATTGTGATTCCTGATTCCCTTGTAGTTGAATCAGGACACATATTCATTCATGCCAGTAATGAATACATATTGTTATTTGAAAGTTATCAGTGCCTCCTTTAAGATATTCTCATAGAGTGTTATATGTATGTGAGTGTCACAGTGTTGTCAAGTGTAGTGGATTACATTAAATTGTTTATCTGTCTGTTGTTGTGACTTACACTTCTTCATACACATACCCTAGACACATAACGTAGCATCACACTATTCCAGAATAATTCTGACTGAGATAAAGAGATATGTGGTAGCAAGTAAGGTTATCTATAATACACTACTTTTAATAGATATAGATACCTTCACAGCTGATCTCAGTCAGTACACTAAGTCCCCTATAAATATTTATAACATCCCACTTCACCACAAATATGAATATTGTAGTGACATATATTATTACAAATGTTCTATGTGTGTCAGTTGTGTAGTAGTAAAATGAGGTAATACTGGTTTTGTTTTGTTCAAGCTCTGTTGGTATTTGTCATCATGACTTCAATAGTTTGTCTTTAGGGACTAGTATTGGAGATGTTCACAGTTCCTGATTTTAAGACAAGTAAATTCCCCTCTTAATGTTAATTTTACAAAGTCAGTTCAAGATGAGGGGACATAATGTTGAGCTCAGCTGGCCAAGTTAGCTTATCTGGCGTGATGGCGGCAGGAAAGGACTCCTCTGCTCGAATTCTCCTCTGGGCTCTGGAGACACCTCACTAATAGCTAAAAGGACCAAGGAGTATGCTGTCCGACACTGGATTCAGCAAAGCTCTGACTAGGTTCTGCTCAGTACCATCAAGACCACTGTCCCTGAAATCAAGAAGGATGTACCTTCTACTTCATAACTAACTTAAACTCTCTTGTTACACTGATCACAACACAGCACAAACATTGAGTTCAGAGCATTAGGCCAACTGTCAGCTTCATTTGAAATACTTTATTCCAGTATTACCCTTCTTAATGGTTACTACGCCTCTGCAATTCCAGCATTATTTCTTTCTATTCAATCATCCAGGTGTCAGTGTACTGTTTGGCCATTCCATGCCGTTTTACTTCTCTCCGACACCCTCTGTTCAGGCTGGAGCATTACAGGCTTTACCTCACGTTGGCCACTGAACTACACATATATATACAGGCATAAATCAACAATTCACATTCAATTTTCATTAAAAGATATTGAATGGTTCAAGCTTACCACAATTCATACGAATAAACACAGATACGTTGATTAGCAATGAATTCTGGCACAAACTGGCACAAATTCCCATCTGCTTATCTTCCAGGCTTTTATTTAGCCAAATATAAGCTGGCTTCAACGCACTGATGCTTTATCAATCTTATTTAAACAAGTGGTTTCGAACTAACGCTCCCAAGTGTGTATATCAGCGAGTCTGACCAATGAGCCCCGTTTCGACAAGTGTTTGAAAAAATGTTACCTTTCCCCGTTTCCCCTAACAACCAAGATAGTATTTATAGCCCGACCAATCGTGGTTAGGCTTTCATTTGTTGCGCTCCAATCAATTTGGAGTTTACATGGTAGGCTATTTCTGTAACGTAAATTTTTTTCAAACACGTTAAAAAAAAATCTTATGGGCAGAAATGATTTTATGCTGTCAGGCACCCCCAATATTTTATTTTGGGTATAATTTATTTTTTTTTTTTTTTTTTTTTTTGCGTACGCCCGCTAATACTCGAGGCGAAATCTCAGGTTATTATTTATGTCTAACCTGACATTGATTTTACGTGAGTATCCCTTTTTTCTTGTACAGAGACAGGTGTCCCTCGCCATTCAGGCAAATACTCGCCGATTTCGGAGGTACCCATTGCAGCTGGGTCGGCTCAGGAGCCGCCAGTCCCTGGTCGACGACACTCCCTCAAATGTCCTCGCCAGGTCTCGAGTTAATCCAGTCCAAATCCCGGTCGACGAAAAATCCTCAAATGCCGTCGCCCGGGTTTGATCCTGTATCACCCGGTCGCCAGAGCGGTGTTGTAACCACTACGCTAGCGCGGCTCCCATTGTATATAATTTATTAATTCCTGGACTATTTGCGTAACGTTTTACATATTATTTGTCAGCAAGCCCTAAGGAACCCAAAACTACAAATTTAAAGGAGCTACGTGGCTGCATTCAAAATATGCAATTTCTTCTACCTCCTGTTTCGAAGATGTGCTGTCTGGGTACTGTTATGTTTTCAACCGTAAACCCATCTAATGTTATCTTTTCTAATAAGAGTTTTTTATGATTTATAAACCTAACTCTGGGAAAGGGTAGTGTATTTTATCACTGTCCGTCTGAAAAAAAATTAGTGCATGTAGACTTACACGCGTGATGGCAGCATTTGTGTATCGCGCGACGCGTGTTGCATGCGTTCCTGATTTTCAGCCCTCCCCTCTCTCTTTATCCTTTTGTCCATCTGTTCGTTCGTTTTGGTAACGCAGTATAATTAATGTTAGGATTAATTTAGGTCATTACGCAGTACGTCTCAATGTTTTTCTTAGAAATGCAGCACACGTTTCATTGAAGAAGGCGGGTAATAATACAGTAAGCTTTTATATCAACGTGAAAGCGTTACAATTTGCAGACGAAGCAGAAAACAAGGGGGATTTCGAGTACATTCTTTGTGACAGCACTGTTATTTTCCCATTGCTCTTCTCTTTATTAATTTTGTTTGTTAGGCTTTATATTTACCTAATAATTTATATATGTGGATTAGAATATTTCACGACAACCTGCCTAATCGTAGCCTCTGACTGCACTTTCCATGGCTATGTTCCCATGTATGGGGTGTATTCTCTATGTTGTTATCCGCATATAGACTTTTGGATGAGTCGTCTCTTATCTGGATCTAATCGACAGCACTCCAAGCAAGTACCTCATTGTCACAATAGGTGTATCTCGCGTACAGTATAAGACTATATGCATCTCTTCATTTTGAATATGTTCCAGATGTTCACATTGTGATACTAACAATGTGAGTGTTCCCAGCCAGTGCCAAATGATTCATTAGGCGCACAGGGGCCACTGTGCAATGGAAAAAAAAATTTCTAGAAAATGTACGGATCCCTAAATAATTTTTTTTATTCAATGCTTTCAATTTTTTCCGTTCTAAAATAGTAAGTTCGGTAATAATCAAATAGTTTTTAAAAAGCAATTGGTTCAAACAAATTTGTTAGTGCGTTTTAGTGTTATTCAAAACGTTCAAGTTGGCAACACTGTCCCAAATATTAGTTGTTGACGGTTCTGGTAAATTCCAAAGGGTACATTTGTGAAGATGTTTTTATTCCGTTTAAAATAACGTGATTGATTAGAATTTTAAATTTGTATTCTTTAATTACAATAAATTTATATTTTTATTTTATCCTTACTGCAGTTTGGTGTTGTTAAATGGCAATTGTGTGATAAATGTTAGTTAACGTGTTAAAAACACCCTATTGAATAATTATTTTGGTTGAAATGTACTCTGTGACCCCCAAGTTCGAAGCTCGGAAAAAAAATGTTTTAATAAAAAGTCCGGGAAACGAATAAGAAAAAAAACAAGATAATTGTCACGGATTGCCTCCCCTGTTTTGCAGTAGTGGTCCACCTGTGGCCAAAACGCAAGAGTATCTTAAATGGGTCGTCAAGGGTGTCTACTTTCACACAAGATTACTCTTGGCAGAGTTGTAGACAGAAGGGTAAAGACGCTTCTATCTCAAGGTAATTTCATCAGAGATTTTCAAAGTCAATTGTTATTATCGGTCTGTCGCCTTTTGTAAAGAATAAAGCAATGGTTTTAGCCTGTTCAAGCGCCCAGCTGGTGTAAATCCAGCGAAATTCCCTTTTACAAGAAGTAGCTCTACAGAAGTATATATTTGTATTAAATAGTCTTACAGCTGCTGCAGAAGCATGTGGTGAAGTCTTGGGAACAAGAGAAAGAGGACACCTTGGTGGACAGAGAAAGTCAAAGAGAAAATAAGAGAGAAAAAAATAGCATGGAAACAATACTTAGGAGCTAAAAACACAGCGGGACAAATCGAGAAATATAGAGAATAAGTGATACCCAGAACAGAAGCAAAGAACAAGATGCTAGCAGCAAAATAGAAGTTCTGGGAAGAATTTGGAGAAAAGCTAGAAAAATAAGCGCAAGAAAACCAGAAATTGTTCTATAAGACCCCAAAGAATACGAGGAAAGAAAAATAACACCTTCTAAAATTTATAAAGGACTAGCAATGCAAATTGCTTACTGCACCGAAGGAAGTAATGGAAAGATGGAAAGAATATTTCTCAGAACTACTTCATGGTGAGCAAGGTCAAGCATCCGAAATGATAACCACTAGCACAGAAGAGGAAAACAATGGTGATAAAGATGACATAAAGATGGAAGAACTCAAGGCAGCACTGGAGAAAATCAAGATGGGCAAAGCAGCAGGGCATGATGGTATAACACCAGAAATGGTTAAGTACATGGGAGCATCAGCCGACCTATTACTCTTAAGGGCCCTACAGGCAGCGTGGTGCAACACGACCATACCAAAGGATTGGGAGATTGCCATCATAACACCAATTTTCAAAAAGGGTGACAATCGACAATGTGGAAACCATAGAGGCATATCCATTCTCAGTGTCCCTGGTAAAATCTACTCTAGAATCTTAGAGTATAGACTCCGACGCCTAGCTGAGCCACAATTGGATAAGGTCCAGTGCGGATTCTGAGCTAACCGAACTACTCAAGACCTAATCTTCACACTCAGACAGCTGAGCGAAAAGGCCCATGAGTATAAGAGTGAGATCCATCTTTGTTTCATAGAGCTGGAAAAGGCGTTTGACAGAGTCCCCTGGAGCAAACTTTGGGACTGTTTGGCAAGGAAGAATATTCCAGCACCTCTGATTCATGCTATACAGAGCTTCTACAAGTCTTGCAGAAATTATGTAAGGACAGCAAACCATTAGTCAGAAGAGTTCAGGACCACCACTGGTGTAAGACAAGGTGATATCCTGTCACCTTACCTTTTCATACTCCTCATGGACGATGTCATCAATGCATGTAAGGAGAGAACAAGAAAGTATTCAGTGGGGTTCTGGAAGATGAGACAGGTCTGTATTTCAGAGCAGGCGTTTGCTGATGATGTTGCGCTGATTGCTAAATCAGAGGCACATCTCCAATCCAACTTGCAAGTCTGGAAGGAAGAGCTGGAGAAGAGAGGGATGGTCATAAGCAGCTCTAAAACAAAATCCATGGTGATATCACGAGAAGAAAGAAGACAACAGATTAAGCTGGGAGATCAGTTCCTGTCGCAGGTCGACCACTTTAAATACCTCGGAGCTATTATAGACCGAAAGGGAGACACCAGAGAAGAGTTGGCCACTCGAAGAGCAGCAGCTGGGAGACTTTTTCAGGTCATAAATTGAGGATTCCTCAGCAAGAGAGAGGTTGGTAAGACAAAACGAAGATGGCTGTATACGGCTCCACCTATGTCCCATTCTTGACATATGGATGCGAGTCATGTGCAATGACCACAACCCACAAAAGCCAGAACCATAACCTCAGAAATGAGGTATCTGAGGAAGGTGGTTGAAGTAATAAGAAGAGACATGGTCCGCAACCAGACGATACGTCAAGGCCTAAAATCCCACCCATAATGGAACCAGGCCAGGAGGAAGACAGCCGATACGGTAGAAGGGGAACGACTTAGTAAGGATTAAGTAGTCTTGCTCAACGTGTGCTGTCACACTTATAATAACTGAATCAACTAAGATTGTTTAGTTTTAAAATAACGTAACACATTTAATAATCATTTAGTTTTAACAAGTTAAAATAGTAGTGGAATGATGGTGATTTTTAAATGAATTAAAATTTCTCATCACGGAGATTGGACAGAGAGTTTATATTACAGAATGTTTCTGTCCTTTTGCTGGTGCCTGTTAGTTAGCACTTAGCTTGTATCAGTGAATCCTGCAGCTTTGTTTTCCTTAATTCTTTTGTGATGATGACAACACAGTCTGGTAGCTTCTTTCATCAAACGGTTTGAAAGCTTAGTACCACGATCTTTTAGACAAAATAAAAACAAATACCTGTTAAATACATTTGTAGGCTGCAAATTAAAAGGCGCATTGTCTCGCTGTCCACTCACTAATGTTAATCTGTCAGAAGAATTTAATTCCTGAGTGCACAGCGTAGCTCAGGGAAGATGAAGAAAAAATCACTGATATTCTTCTGGGTATTAAACGGGAAAAATGTGTCTGGAGAGCGCGAATAATGGTTTGCCTGAGTTACAATTAACAAGGTCTATATATCTCACAAAATTATATGTGTTACCTTATACTTATTGAAGGCTATGGGTAACGAGTATATTAATGTGCTGCCATGGTCTTGTAAGTTGTTTTTGTTATAATAGACAACAGTCCAAACAGGAACGTGACGAATGCCAAACTTGAATAATCTTGACCAACAGCTTGTTGAACGTTTTATAACATTTAATATGGCAACACTGCAACATGAGTGTACTTCACTTTTGAGGGCATATGATAATATGACGGTTCATCATGAATACAAATGTATTCAGTAGCACGCATGAGCAATAATGTCGCTGTGCCAGTTTATAAGTCAGAATGTGTATCGTCTACGACGCCTTCATTCTTTGAAAATCAGAACCGTATTCATTCAAATAACTTACTGTCCTTCTCCTTAAGCCACATGAAATCAGGCACACATCGTAATGTAGTCAGTCAACGATCCTGACTCTGAAATATCTTATAACATTAAACACTGGTCTGTCGCTCTCACATAAATATCCGTACAATTTGAAAAATGCAAGCCAAAAATAACCGCCGGAACGATAACTGCACGTCCACCACAGCCGACCATGCTTACGTCATATGCTAATTATAAGTGCGACACAACTTTCACCAATGGCACGCTTTCACACTCGAAGCGTTTTCGTGTTCTACTCTGTTGCGCACAGCGATGAGTTACAAGCCTGTGTGCAAAGTGAGAGATAAACACTTCTAACCCCGCCCCCCCCCCCCCCCCCCCCCCCCCCCCCCCCCCCCCCACCGAAAACTGAAAGTTGTCCACGAAGGAAGCCCTTTTTTGAAAATGCGAGAAGTCAACGTCCAGTCTATGTCATACATAATCAACAGTCCATGGGATGTAGTCAGCAACATGGAAAAATTATAAAAATCAATTAAAATGTGAAGAAATATGATAATGAAATTGTGAATTATTAGAAAATGAAAAATGTCAATGAATTATTTAAAGGATGAATGAAATAAAAGATCTAACTAATTAAATAGTATTAAGTAAGTATAATAATTGAGTTAATTTAAATGTCCATGTGATCGTGTGTGTGTTGCCTGTAGCATTGTGTAATACTGATTAACTAAAGTTACTAAGTGTCATCAATGGTAGGTTCATTTATCGTTAGTGTGCAATTTTAATGTTTGTAATTTTACCATTCTAGAGTCACAGAACTGGTTTAAGTAAAAAGTGTTTCAACGGCGAAGTTCTCCATAGGCGTTTCGAATCAATTGTTTCTTCTAAGAGATTTCTTTCCAAATGTTGCCTCTTGAGTGTCACAGTCTCTGTGCCAAAAATGTTCAAGTTCGATTGTTGGAATAGCAAATATGAGCTTTTTAAAGTTCTGCATCACTTTCATTTTGTGAAGGATTGACAATAAGATATGCCAATGACCATTATACTGTTTCTCTGAGAAATTGTTTGATTCGGTTAATCTACTGCATACGTCATGACTTTGTCAGGAAAGCAGATCTTGTGTAACTGTTCATGGATCTTTATGTAGTGTGAAATGATTTGCATGTATTCACACCGAACGTCTATCATCATGACTTCAGATGATTTGAGTTGTTTCCTTTGATAACGATGGTAACATGTATCTACCTCTGCCTGGTTGTGGATACTGTCGAGATAGAGCTTTTCAGTTAGCGAGGTATCTGTAGACGATCAGCACTGTACCTTGTTCAATGGGTCGCAGCAATGTCAGATCCTTGAGAATCGGGCATGTCTGTCTGTGGGCATCTGGACACAAAATCTGCAAGCACGTTGGACTTGCCATCAGTAGGTCGTATTATATAGTCGTAGATTTGCAGATTTATCGCATAACGTACGACACGTGCGTTTTTCATGATGGATTTCTGAAGGAACGATTGGGCCTTCTGGTCTGTCTCAATGATGAACCAAGAACCAAGAAGGTAACGCTGAAGCTCTGTGACAGTCCATATGATCGCGAGAAGCTCTCGCTCAATAATTGGATATATGGTTTCCGTCTTAGTGAGCTTCCTAGACACGTACATCACCGGATGAAGCATTCCATCTACTTCTTGCATCAAGGAACCACCAATACCGTACATCGAGGCGTCCGTTCTGAGAATAAATGGGAGATGAGGATCAGGGCATTTTAATATTGGTGCACATGAAAAGTAATGCTTTAAATGGACTAGAGCTATGTTGCAGGCCTCCATCCATTTATATAAGAGATTACATCAGACCTACGTGAAAAGAGTTTCCTTGTCATACGAACGAAAGTTGCTGGTGCGTTCACCATGCCAAAGCACATGAAATTCCACTAAAAGAGAGCCTTAGGGGTAGCGAAAGCAGTTAAAGGTTTTGCTCTTTCAGTGAGAGGTATTTGCCAATACCCCTTGGATACGTCAAATTTGCCAAAGTAGGTTGCTTTAGAAAGTTTTGACAGTAATTCGTCAAGAATTGGCATTGGCTCTGCGTCAGACTCCTTTATGGTCCTGAGTTTACGAAAATCCATGCATAATATAATATTGTTATTCTTCTTCTTGATTATAACCATTGGGAAAGAATAAGCAGAATATGATGGTCCAATAACGTTAAGCGGTACGATTCGACATATTTCTTTTTCAACCTAATCCTGAAAGTAAATAGGGTTAGGGTAAGGCTTTAATTTAATAGGTTTGTAATCTGTGAGTCTAATTTCGTGAGAGATTTTAGAAGTTGAGCCTGGAATATTAGTCTGAACTTGCTGATATGACTCTAGGATAGAAAGAATTTGAGACTTTTGTTCACTGGATAGATCAAGACAGATAGATACATTTACACATGATTCTGTCTGATGAAGAGACATGACAGGAAGATGAAAAGATACATCATAAAAAGAAGTGGGTTCCTCTTGAATTACTGATAATGAAGTGTAAGATGTAGGATGATCAGTGGATACATCATTAACAGCATCTAAGATAGGCTCGAGATATTCAGGTCTATCATGGAATTGTTTGAGAATGTTGATGTGAAATGTTTTATTCTTGCCTTTCACGTCAAGAATGTAATCAACATCGGTAAGTTTTAAAATAATTTCATATGGACCACTCCATGAAATGAGAAGGCGATTCTCTCTCGCTGGTGGCAAGACGTAAGCTTTGTCTCCAGGAAGTAATTTCCTTAACTTGTTTCCAACTGTTTTGAAGGGATCCAGCTTTTTCTTTTGCCTTTTCCGATGAATCAGTAGCTATTTGACAAGCGTCTATAAGTGTCTTTCGTAGATTCACCACATACTCATAAGATGACTGCAATTCCTGAGTCATCTCAGAACCTGTTAGCAATTGTTTCATTATCGACATGGGTCCTCGTGGTGGAGCACCATACAAGAGCTCAAAAGGCGAGAACCCAGTGTGTTCGTTCAGGACTTCCCGATAAGCGAACGGCACTGCTGGGAGCACTCTGTCCCAATCTTGTGGATATGTCGTGGTCACCTTCCCCAGTAGTTGTTTTAACGTTTTATTTAGGCGTTCCACCATGCCATTGAACATAGCATGATAAACGGAACTAAGAGATCTATCTATATTACATAGTTTCATGACGTGCGACATGACATCTGACACAAATTGTGTTCCCCTATCTGATAAAATATTGTCAGGGAACCCCACTCTCACAATAATGAGGAAAAGTGAACCAGCCACACCGGTGGTATCAATATGTTTAAGAGGTGCTGCCTCAGGCCACCTGGTGCACATATCAATACAGGTGAGGATATATCTATGACCTCTGGCTGGCGGAACTGACAGTGGATCTATTAAGTCTATGACCATTTTTTCGAATGGTCGCAACGACATGTCAGCATGCTGTATAGGTGCATCTGCCATCAAAGGTACCTATACCTTGTAGCGGTATGGCAACTTGTGTACCCTGACAATCCCCAGAGCTGTGCCAGTTGTAGTTTTACTCCTGGTAGGTTCAACCAAGCTGAACAGGTCTGCGTGGGTAGGGGTCAAACAAAAGCTGGTACCCTGGTCCTCCAGGTTGGGGGTTTTAGCACAAAGCCGACACCCCTGTCTATGTAAAAATCCTACATGTTACGGAAACAGCAACAAATGAAAAACATTTGATGCGGGACGGACTTCCGGAGTCTCAGGCTCGTATGACTGACAGTGGTGGAAACCGAAAGGAAGCCACTGGCATGAAAACGGATGTCCAGACCGCAAAACATGAAACCAAAACTAGATTTTGGAATGCCAGAACTATGAATGAGGCAGGAAAGCTGAGACAGATCACAGCAGAGATGAGGAATTACAAATTACGTATCCTGGGAATAAGCGAGAGCAGATGGACAGGGATGGGGATAATAAAAACAGCTACAGGGGAAACAGTACTTTATTCTGGCAGAGAGGATGGTCAAAAACATCGAAGGTGTAGCCATTATCCTGAAGAAAGGAATGGAAAGGTCCTTACTGGAATGGAAACCCATTAACAACAGACTAATAAGAGCAAGACTGAGAGGGAGATTCACCAACACCACAATTATACAATGCTATGCACCAACAAACGACAGCGATGAAGAGATCAAGGACGAGTTCTATCATCAGGTACAAAAGGAAATGGACACTGTACTCAAGTACGATCTTATTATAGTAATGGGAGACCTAAATGCGAAAGTTGGAACACACAATAATTATAACGAAAGAGTAATGGGGAAATGCGGCAGTGGAACAGTAAATGAGAATGTGGACAAATTAAAAAGCTTCTGTAGTATTAACAACCTGGTCATTGGAGAAACACTTATTCAACACAAAGAAGTGCACAAGTTAACATGGTAATCACCTAACGGACGAGACAAAAACCAGGTAGATCACATGATGATCAATGACAGATGGAGACATGCACTACAAGATGTGAAAGTAAGAAGAGGCACAGATGTGGGAAGTTATCATCACCTAGTAGTAGCAAGACTGAAGGTGAAACTCAGAGCTGCTGGACCAGTTGCAGTCAAAAAGAAAAGATATAACATCACGAAACTTAAGGACCCCCTCACCAGAAAAGCTTTCGTGGTCGACGTAAAGAGACGATATCTGATTACCAAAAGCCAGGAAAAAACAGAGACCGACGATGTCGACCAGAAATTCGACACCATCTCAACAATATACAAGGAAAAAAGCAGGTCATGCTTGGGATTCCAGGAAAGAAAGAGCCAAGACTAGATAACACCAGAAACGCTAAACATCGTAGCGAAGAGAAAGGAAATGAAAAGAAAGAAAACAGAAGCTAAGTCTCCCAGGTTAAAGACATTTCTGGATGACCTTGCAAGACAGGCAGAAGAGGCAGCACTGAGAAATGAACAAAACACAGTTTATAAAATAACTAAAGCTATTAGTGGAAAACGAGGTGCAAACAACATAACGTTAGTAAGAGACAAGCAAGGAAATCCCATCACCACAGCATAGGGGCAGGAAACAAGATGGGCAGAGCACTTCAGAGAAACTCTGAATAAGGAATCACCAGAGACTCAGCTGAATGTTCCTGAGGCTGAAAGTGACTTAGACGTAAATACAGGCATTCCACGAAAAGAAGAAATCATCACAGTTATCAAAGGGCTAACAAATGGAAAAGCGCTGGTCACGACAGTCTAAATGCTGAACTATTCAAGACAGACCCTGAACTAGCAGCATAATTATTAGAACCACTATTTGCACAAGTCTGGGAAACTGAGACAACACCAACAGAGTGGAGTAAAGGAATAATTGTTAAATTGCCCAAGAAGGGCGACCTTGCAGACTACAATAACTGGAGAGGAATTACCCTCCTCTCAGTTCCCAGCAAAATATTAGGCAGGATAATCATACAGAGAATTTCAAAAGCAGTTGACCATAAACTGAGCAAAGAACAAGCGGGCTTCAGAAAGAACAGAAGATGTGCAGGTCATATATTTACCCTCAGGAACATTATAGAGCAGTGCTCAGAATGGCAGAGACAGCTGTACATTAACTTTGTTGATTTTGAAAAGGCTTTCGACAGCATACACAGGGACAGCCTATGGAAAATACTGAGGGCTTATGGAATTCCCAGCCGCATTGTTTCCATCATAAAAAGCCTCTATTCTAACTTTACGTGCAGTGTTGGATCGAGTAATGTAACTTTCGAAGTGAAAACGGGTGTACGACAGGGATGACCCTTATCAACAACATTATTTTTGACAGTCATAGATTGGGTGATGCGCCAGACAACAGAGGGCAGTCCAAGAGGAATTAGATGGACAACGTTTTCTACATTGGAAGACCTGGAATGTGCAGATGACATTGCACTACTAGCGCATTCACATCAACACATTCAAGACAAAACCGATAGACTGAATAAGTATGGCCAGCAGGTTGGCCTGAACATCAATTTGAAGAAGACAGAGGTCATGACACTAAATGTTGGCAATCCTGAGCCAATAAAAGTAAGGAACCAGAAGTTAGAAACAGACAGACACATTTACTTACCTAGGAAACATAGTAACATCTGACGGCGGAACAAGCAAGGACATTAACAACAGAATGAATAAAGCGATAACAGCCTTTGCTGTTCTCAACAACATTTGGAAGTCTTCCCAGTACAGCACAAACACCAAATTAAGACTGTATGAGAGTTGTGTACTTTCTGTGCTTCTCTGTGGTGCGGAATGTTGGAGAATAACAGAGAAGGAAATGTCGAAACTGTCCACACAATCTGCCTAAGGAAAATTCTCCGAATCTTTTGGCCAAACACCATCAGCAACCAAGAACTACTTATTCGGAGTAACCTGGACATGCACACCATCATAGCTGGCAGACGCTGGAGTTGGGTTGGCCATGTCATCAGAAGAGACCCTGATACCATCACAAGAACAGCTATGCTATGGACCCCCGTGGGAAAGTGAAAGAGAGGCCGACAAAATACAACTTGGCGGAGAACTGTGGAAGCTGAGATGCAAAGAATGAACCACAGTTGGGGCACTGTACGAAGGATGGCCGCCGATTGAGCAAAGTGGAATCAATTTGTTGCTGCCATACAAGACGCCACCAGGCGTGATGGCCGCTGACTGCTTTGACGGTTGGTGGTTATGGATCAAAGAATAAGAAGAAGCTCAGAATGGCAGAGACAACTATACATTAACTTTGTTGATTTTGAAAAGGCTTTCGACAGCATACACAGGGACAGCCTATGGAAAATACTGAGGGCTTATGGAATTCCCAGCCGCATTGTTTCCATCATAAAACGCCTCTATTCTAACTTTACATGCAGTGTTGGATTGAGTAATGTAACTTTCGAAGTGAAAACAGGTGTACGACAGGGATGCCACTTATCAACAACATTATTTTTGACAGCCATAGATTGTGTGATGTGCCAGACAACAGAGGGCAGTCCAAGAGGAATTAGATGGACAACGTTTTCTACACTGGAAGAAATGGAATATGCAGATGACATTGCACTACTCGCGCATTCACATCAACACATTCAAGAAAAACCGATAGATTAAATAAGTATGGCCAGCGGGTTGTCCTGAACATCGCTGTGAAGAAGACAGAGGTCATGACACTCAATGTTGGCAATCCTGAGCCAATAACAGTAAGGAACCAGAAGTTAGAACAGACAGACACATTTACTTACTGTTACATGTGGTTATCTTCTTGTAGTTAAGTATGGGTGAGAATATAAAGTCACAAACATACATACATCATACTGATGAACACGAATGGAGACGGGTATGGTCGTTACAGGACATCACTGGCTGAAGAACACAAGTCGTTGGTTAGAGGGTCCACAAATCATATTCAACATTTAATCTTCTTCAGGAACAACATCATCATGGTCAAGGCATATATATTAGGCATACATCGTAGTTAATCTTTCATCTGTCTCGTCTCAATCATTCAGTTCTGGCCGCTGTACTAGAGGTGCATACCACCCAAGTAATGTGAACCAGACGACGTGAATGTAAAAGTACTGGAATTATTTCTTCAGTAATATATGGAACTTTTTAATAAGTTCTGAATCATCTTCGATAATATAGTGGCGGCCTTCGAAGTTAAATATGCCACTTAGATCTCTTCCTCCGCAATACTTGGAGCTTGAATAAAACACATCTTACCACGAAGACTAGAAGTAAAGAAAGGGCAAGAATAAATTAATTCAAAACGCGTTACGTCATTAACAACCGGTGACGTATTAAATTTATAGCGTTCAATATAAGTTAAAACCCGTGCAAAAACATGAGTTACCACAAAGAGCCACATTACCGCAAAATGAATGGTAATAGCCTATGTGTGACAACCTACAAAGTATATTAATATTCGTTCTTTAACACTTACCTATAAATGCATAGTAACACCTGACGGCGGAACAAGCCAGGAAATTAACAACAGAATGAATAAAGCGAGAACAGCCTTTGCTAGTCTCAACAACATTTGGTAGTCTTCCCAGTACAGCACAAACACCAAATTAAGACTGTATGAGAGCTGTGTACTTGCTGTGCTTCTCTATGGTGCGGAATGTTGGAGAGTAACAGAGAAGGAAATGTCGAAACTGTCCTCCTTCTACACAATCTGCTTAAGGAAAATTCTCCAAATCTTTTGGCCAAACACCATCAGCAACCAAGAATTACTTATTCGGAGTAACCAGGAGGACATGCACACCATCATAGCTGGCAGACGCTGGAGTTGGGTTGGCCACATCCTCAGAAGGGACCCTAATACCATCACAAGAACAGCTATGCTATGGACCTCCGAGGGAAAGCGAAAGAGAGGCCAACCAAAAACAACTTGGCAGAGAACTGTGGAAGCCGAGATGCAAAGAATAAACCAGAGTTGGGACACTGTTAGAAGGATGGCCGCCGACCGAGCAAAGTGGAATCAGTTTGTTGCTGCTCTACAAGACGCCACCAGGCGTGATGGCCACTGACTGCTTTGGCGGTTCGTGGCTATGGATCAAAGAAGAATTATAGGTGCATTGTGGTAAGCCCCATTTGCAGCCACCTGTTGGCATGTCTTGCAAGAACGACAATATAAGTTGACGAACTGACCACTCCTGGCCAATAAAAGTTAAATAAGACTCTATATTTAGTCCTAGCAATGCCCATATGGACTTCTTCTTCTTTGATCCTTAGCCGCCGACGGTCAAAGCAGTCAGTGGCCATCACGCCTGGTGGCGTCTTGTAGGCAACAACAAATTGATCCCACTTTGCTCGGTCGGCGGCCATCCTTCGTACAGTGCCCCAACTCTGGTTCATTCTTTGCAACTCAGCCTCCACAGTTCTCCGCCAAGTTGTTTTTGGTCGGCCTCTCTTTCGTTTTCCTTCAGAGGTCCATAGCATAGTTGTTCTTGTGATGGCATCGGGGTCTCTTCTGAGGACATGGCCAACCCAGCTCCAGCGTCTGCCAGCTATGATGGTGTACATGTCCTCTTGCTTGCTCCGAGTAAGCAGATCTTGGTTGGTGATGGTATTCGGTGAATTTTTCTTAGGCATGTTGTGTGAAGAGGACAATTTCGACATTTCCTTCTCTGTAACTCTCCAGCATTCCGCACCATAGAGAAGCACAGAAAGCACACAGCTCTGATATAATCTTAATTTTGTGCTTGTGCTGTACTGAGAGGACTTCCAGATGTTGTTTAGACTTAAAAAGGCTGTTCTTGCTTTGTTCATTTTGTTGTTGATGTCTTTGCTTGCTCCGCCGTCTGGTATTACTATGCATCCTAGGTATGTGAAGGTGTCTGTCTGTTCTAGTTGCTGATTCCTTAGTGATATGGGCATAGGGTTGCTCACATTGAGCGTCATGACCTCTGGCTTCTTTAGATTGATGTTCAAGCCCACATGCTGGCTATACTTATTAAGTCTATCCGTTTTTTCCTGGATGTGTTGATGTGGATGTCCTAGTAGTACAATGTCATGTGCATATTCCAGATCTTCCAATGTAGAAAATGTAATCCATCTTATTCCTCTTGTACTGCCCTCTGTTGTCTGGCACATCACCCAGTCTATGACTGTTTAAAATAGAGTGGTTGATAAGGGGCATACCTGTCGTACTCCTGTCTTCACCTCAAAGTTTAGGTTGCTTCGCCCAACGCTACACATAAAGTAGATGCAGATAGTAGCAGTAGAAAAACGATTTGTGTGCTTGATTATGTGTGTGTGTGTGTATATATATATATATATATATATATATATATATATATATATATATATATATATATATATATATATATATATATATATATATATATATATATATATATATATATATATTTATATATATATATATATATATATATATATATGCTGTGGGTACATTATTTTTACTGCGAATATTTTACAACTCGGTAAAAATCATAATTTCTTTAACATTTTTCGAAGTCAGTTTTAATTTTGTTCCATTCATCAGGAGTATTTGAACAAGTATAACATTCGAGGGCAAGTATAAATCTGACTTCGAGTGTCATTAGAGTCCTGAAATAAATTTATTTAATGAATGTTTAAAACATTAATAGTGTGAATATTTCCATTGTTCACTGGCCACAGAAATTGACAGGTACAAAAACATTGGTTGTCTACCCCACAAAGTGGTTCTGAGATAGTTGATAGAGATATTTTACAGGAAATACACTATTGATCATTTGGAAAGAATTGTTAAAACCAACGAACCGCTCTCTTCATCAAAAATAAACTATGGCTAATGAGAATAAATACATAGTATGAGAAAGTTAAAGATCAGATTAATTTGAACTGTTGTAATGGAAACTTAACCTTCAGCATTTTCAAGGTAACAGATATAGTGCTCTGGCACTGCATTTATATTTATATTATGATTTTTAAATAATAAATTTAAAAGACAAATGTATGTTTGCTGTTCACAGAACACCGTGGTGGAGTCTTCATACTTTCAGCTGTTCTTTTAGGCATCACACTACTAATCTTTGTTGGATTGTTGAAAGTTATATCTCCTTCAGGATGCACGGTACGGTAACAGCTAAACATGTATAGGTCTCTGAAACTCAGGATGTATTAACGGTTAACGATAAAGATGTAGGAAACATTAGCAGCTGAACTTACCTCAGTCACCCAGTTTGAAGGATATGTTCACTGTTTCTCGGCCTTCAATGTACTGTGCATGTTTAAATTAAGCCCTAATGCTTATCAAAAGCTATAATTTTGTTGTTATCTCTGTCAGTCCATTGAATTTGTCTTCTCACAGAACATTCTAAGCAATCTAAAATGTTCTTAATATTTGATAAATGAATGACAAAAGCTTCCAGAACCATTTCAAGTCCCTGTAGGAAAACGAGAATAATATGCCCCAATCTGTAAGCTTTTTTGCCATTTATATGCATCAGAAAAGGCATATCAGACTCTGCCTGGGTATAATGTCTCCGGGCGGGGGGGGTGGGGGGGCCGGGCTTTTGAAGTAATTAAAGAAGAATATGGTTACTGCTACCCCAGACATGTTGTAAATGGCTACTAATATAATACTGTATTTAGGGTTGGTAATCTCATCATGTAATTACAACTGTGTATAGGGTTGGTAATCTCATCATGTAATTACAACTGTGTATAGGGTTGGTAATCTCATCATGTAATTACAACTGTGTATAGGGTTGGTAATCTCATCATGTAATTACAACTGTGTATAGGGTTGGTAATCTCATCATGTAATTACAACTGTGTATAAGATTGGTAATCTCATCATGTAATTACAACTGTGTATAGGGTTGGTAATCTCATCATGTAATTACAACTGTGTATAGGGTTGGTAATATCATCATGTAATTACAACTGTATATAGGGTTGGTAATCTCATCATGTAATTACAACTGTGTATAGGGTTGGTAATCTCATCATGTAATTACAACTGTGTATAGGGTTGGTAATCTCATCATGTAATTACAATTGTGTATAGGGTTGGTAATCTCATCATGTAATTACAACTGTGTATAGGGTTGGTAATCTCATCATGTAATTACAACTGTGTATAGGGTTGGTAGTCTCATTATGTAATTAGAACAGAAAACATTGTTGAAAGTGTACATGAATGCTTTGATGCAGGCTTCCTGTATGGGGACTTCATGTAATGGTGGCTGTGTGTACCATAAGGAGTAAAAAAGAAAGAGATGAAGGAGAATGTTTTGAGTGGATGAGTGGGACCGAAGACGCGTCAACAGTGATAAATGCAGTCAGCGACCCATAGCTTGACTGCTTGCGTCAGGGTCAGCGAACCAGAGCTGACCAAGACCCTACTCCGCCTCCAAGTGGTGGTCCTGGAAACAGGCTGCATCACTGCAGTCTTGGTGAGAGAGTAGGGATCGAAGATGGAAGATTAACCCGGTCCCAAAAATGTCATGCTGAAATGTGTCGGGCCGAAAGGCGCAGATATCGCAGCTTTGCTGTAAATGGCGACACTACTTTAACAAACGTCCTTTTCAGGACGAACGCAGAAGAAGACGAAAAGAAAAGTGGATGAGTAGAACTAAAGAGAGTGGATGACGCATATCTATCATATTTATTTCACGAAGCTCTTTCTCAGCAAATCATAATTTTATTTATGTTATTGAACACTGACACTCAGTTTCAGTATAATCTGGAGCCAAAATACCATTGTAAATTCTTCTACTTCTCTGAACTCATTGCATTTTATGGATAAAAGGTTATTCCTCTCATGGACAACCTTGGATAGGTTCCTTCAAGGGTGATAGACTGTCTTGTTGCAGACCCACCTTATCTCAGGCATTGTTTTTGTTAGTATAGAGCAGGAGTCCCCAAACGTTTTGAGCCTCAACCTCTTCATGGAGTCTTTGATCCTTAATCGACCCTGGGGGGAAAAACAAAGAAAGTAGTTATAGCAGCATAATAATTGAACATGGCCTTTGTATTAAACTGGTGAAATTCATTAATGGGAAAGATGTATCTGGTGAGCATTAACAAGGACATTGATTATTGGTTTGAGATGGTTAGTATTAGTAAGTCACAATGCTCTTTCAGATTCAGTCGACCCGCGATCAACCTTCTAGGGAAGTGTTTCTCAAACGGTGTTCCGCGGAACCAAAGGCTTTCGCGAAAGGTCGCTAAGTGTATTGCGAGAGATCCTTGTGATGTGGGTTTTTTTCCTAGTTCTCTCTTCCCTCATTCCGTTTATTTAAAGGTGTGTAAGTTGTATTCCGTAAATTACCTTATCTCTTCCTCCTGATTTCTAACTAAATGGTCTCAATATTTATAACACATAAGGAAGGGAAACCCGTTGCTAAACAGTAAATAAATATTAGACAAACATAAAGGTATGTTTTCAGGCACTCGTAAGAAATAAACAAGTAGAAAACTAGACAACAGAAAAACAACAGACGTGAGTGGCTTACCCAGGACTCGAACCCAGGACCTTCCGTGCGACAACCCCCGCCTAGCTTTGCAAGCGAATCACACTATTTCTGCATTCATAATTGCTAAAAGTATCAATTTCGCTCATCCGTGTAGATCGCGTACCGGTTTGAGCAGAACAGGTCTCCGTTATTCAATGCATTAATTTGATGGAATAGATGCGGAGATTGTCTTCGCCGTGGTAAAGAATGGAATTAGTTTTCACACTGTAAAGAAAATGTATATCCCTGAGACAGAGTTCAAATGAAAAGAGATCTATGAGTTGATTAATGAACTATAGAAATTTGGTCCAGGAAAAATGAGCGTAGTATCCGATAAATCTGTCAGCCCTAAATGGGATTTCGCTGTGTCTTACTATTTAACATTAGAACTAACAAGACCACAACACTGCAATTTTGAACTTTAGTCACGCAAGAGCCCATCTCGCAACGACAGAAACAGTGCTTAAGCCCTTCTTTTGACAAAAGCATCGCTTTTTTGTGCGAAAGTACAGCCGAGTGGGTAAGTTTTATAAATAATTACATTGATTAGCGGGTATATTCTATTACAAGTATAGATCATTTCTGATAGTTATTATTCACTACTATAACTGATCTTTTTGGTGCTGTAGGTGCATTTTTTGACTTAGCAATGAAGACTGAGTATTACATGCATTTGATAAATACATTTCTCCTCTTGAGTGTCATAGCGGACTATTATCTAATTGGATTAATTATCTCCCATTTTGCAGTATTCGTCGTTACTGTGACTTCTGACGGATGGGCGACATATGAACTTGATAGTTAATCTCTCCCGAATGAAGGATTACCGAAGTCACTTAGTATCTTCCCCAGTTCTGGAGGATAGTCTACATCAGGAGCTTTCGTTTTCATCGATGACGAGAAACCTGAATCAGAGAAAGAAAGCTTCCAAACTTTGAGATAGATCTACACCTAACATACAACTCTTGTCCCAGACCTGGAGAAATGAGGGAGTGATCGTGATTGTAGTCAGGAATCCAGCTAAGTTAAACCACCAAGACTTCTCTTCTTCTTCCGTCCTTAGCCAAGGACCGACAAAGCAGTTCATGGCCAGTACGCCTAGTGGCGTCTTAGGGCAACAAGAAATTAATTGTTGTTCCGTTACGCCTAATGGCGTTTATTGGTACAACAAAAAAATCAATTGTTGTTTCCGTAATCAGAGCGGCTGGCAAGCGGGTGATCATCCCGCTGTGCCCGAACTTGCCCTCGTGTGTACTCTCCTTCTGCCGCTATAAAACCATCACACTCCCGAGACGTCAGTCCAGCCAAAAATTACTCGGGACCGAAGGTCCGCGAAAAAGAGCAAATCTGGTACGGGCACAGCACCCTGCACTGCCTCCGCTATGCTGGGAGGACCCGGCAACCGAGACCACACACAGCCTTGAGAGGACAAAGATCGCCTGGAGGACAAACCACCAAGAACCAACCACTAAATTCAACTCAACTTCCTAAAAGTCCAAATGATGAAATATCAATAACTTTGTAGAACCACCAAACTCAACTTCCTAAAAGTCCTAATGATGAGCTATAAAAAGCTGTACTTCTTTTATTTCAAACTAATTTCAATTCCATTAAAGTCCAAATGATGAAATATCAATAACTGTTAAGTGATATTATTAATTTATTTTTTCAGGTTGGCCACACTTAGGCTATTAGCAGTTAATCTATGCGGTAATATCCCTATCTGTGGTTAATCATGTATTTTCGCACGGTTTTTCATTGTCAATGAACACTAGATATAAATTACGTCACTGGGAGTTTATGACGTATTCCGTTCTGCACTAATTTATGCAAACGGTTGGTTCGAAGCCTTTTATCTATGCAGTCGTCGCAGAAGGACGCATTTTTCCTAGCTTCGGATTTTATGCAGGAATATTGAATTTTAAGTGGCATAAGTACTTCAAGGACCGCTACAATTTATTACTCAAGAAGATGAGTCATATGAGAAGGTTTGTTATAACCTGTTAAGGAATGATAACGATATTGTCACAAGAGGTTTTGATGTTATTAAGAAAAGGGCTATCCTGGACAAATAGGTGTATCAGAGGATACCAGGATAGTGCCCGATGAGAGACTGGTCTTATAAATAATACCCCCTTCTCTGGAAAAGTGCAAGGGTGTATAGACAATCAAGGTGAGGTCCAGCTATGTAAGTTCCCAGAGTAAGGAAGGATGATGATGATGGAATTCTCTAGGTCCCTATCCGCTACCTCTTAGGATCTCACCAAAGATTAAAATTTATTGTATAGTGTGTTTTTAATTGACTCAATTTTTTTGTCTAGGGTAATTTTTTATAATAGGATGAATTTCAAACCAGAACTGTAACTTTAATGAAAATTAAGTAAATAAGACGTTCTGAAATTTTATATATATATATATATATATATATATATATATATATATATATATATATATATATATATATATATATATATATATATATATATATATATATATATATATATATATATACTTTTATTTTCCTGACCCTCAATCTTTTCAGGTCAAGAATATTCAATAATGCAATGAACGAATATTTACACTTTTAAAAGCAATAACAGGAAAATTTCAGTCCATAAGGCATCTTGTTCACAGGAAATCTATTCTCACTTGCTATTCAACTAAATATCAAGTTTTTCTGGTTCTTGAATGTTGGCTTTAAATCTGTAGATTGGGGATATGTCTATTGATTGTCATCATTGATAGGTAAGTTAAGTAGACTCTATTTTCAACTTGGCTGAGCTTCTGAAATTATGTCACTGGCTGGTGACTTATCTGTAGTTGCTGTTGACCTTTGCTGCCCACGACTTGATCAAACAATGTTCAGAGACTTGTGGAAAATACTGCTAGATAAAGCTCCTGACTTATGCCGAGCTGTGGTCTCCAGCAGCCTCCCGTAACAATGGCCAGAGATCTCTTCAATATACTGAGATCGAACCTGGAATCAAGGATAACCACATTTTATGTAGTCATCAGCCTCAACCCACATACACATAAAGGACGTCACAACTTACCATTCAGACCTTGTGCTAACAGGTTGCACTAGACATATAAATTCTTTTCTACTGTTTGCTTTCCTGTGATTATCTTCTCCTGTATGAATTCCCTGTTAATGTCCTGAGCCCCATGTTTAGCTTCCGTACGATAATTAAGTTAAGTGCAAAATAATATGTAACAGCTTGATTTCTTTATGCCGTCAATTCCTGTAAGCCTAATACAGTATCTTTTACAATGAATCACTCCAGATGCAAATACTAATTTAATTCTCCACTAGAACTTACTGATCGTAATTAGGCCATAATTGCAAATATTATACACATTTTTTCAGTTTCTCTCGCATTGCGAACATGTTTCCGACCATACACACATTCCTCCGTAGGTTAGTGTGACCTAACATATCCCATCGGCAGTATCGAATTAAGATGGCTCATATAGCCTGTTTACTTACAGGATCTTCAGTTAAACAAAATATACAAGTAAAAATATATTCCTTACCCTCAAGTAATTTTGCACACTCACACACGCTGAAACTGGCCTACATACGGTACTAGAACTGCTTTCCAGTCCAGGAAGGCAAAAGACAAGGTCGATGCTATCTCTACGTCTGTCAGCTATGTGCTAAGTTTTTCAAATTGAATGGCCGAATACCGCAGACGGTTGTTACTATTTATAGTCGTACATCCGCCTGCTCAGAGGGAAAGTTAAAAAGTTAATTTTTGGGACTTGTATTTTTGCGGTTTTAAGTGTGTGTGTCTAATCTGACCATACTTTTAAGATGTTATATTATTGTTATTTGTAGACCGATTTTTTTAATTATCAAAAGTGATAATTAAACGGCCAATTTATCTCTATTTTTATATATTTTTCCGTTAGTTATTCCTTTGCCTTTCGCTCTGGGTAATTTTTAAGTAATAAAATTTGGCCTTATCGTGATGTTACAATATCACTAAAATAAATTTTTCTAAGTTAAGATAATTTTATTATGAGGGAATCTTTACGTTTATGTGTTAAGCAATATAAGCGCTATAATTCAAGATATCCCTTTCATTTTAATTATCTTTAGTTATTAAGAAATAAATTATCTAAGTTCAGTCAAAAACACAAAATAGGTATTATTTCCACGTCAACCAAACTTTTCTTGTCCCTACAAAAAAGAGGAAACGATTTGATTGGTTGTTAACTTTGGTCTATGCCCTTCGATAAATTTTGGGGTGGGTAGTAAATTTTGACTTGTTTCTTAGACAAATTCAAATCCGCTAGATAAATTGTTGGCGGTAAATTTGACTAGCCCCTCAGACAAATTTCAAATACTGTAGTTATTTATAGATTTAGAAATATGTTAGTTAATTTTGAAGCGGGGAATTTGAGCGTGGGGTCATACAGATTCACTTCACTACAGATATTCCTTTTGTCTACATTATCTGTCCCACATTACTTGGGTGGATTGAACTCCACCTTTAGTACAGCGGCCAGTATTGTATTGACGGACAAGACGATGGAGAGGATGTCTTACGATGCATGTAATTGATTATGATGCATATGAAGAACTTTACTAATTTCACTTCAACATTAAACGTTATATTTGTGGACCCATCACCACTGCCTTCGGCATTCGTTCCTGAGTAAGTTAAATGTCATCTACACACTCCACGACATTCATCATCAATCAACACGATGCTCTGAAGTCATTACAGAAGAACTATCGTTACTACATTATTAAGCTGTTTCTTCAAACCTACCCTAATACTAAATAAAGAGGGTAACAGCATGGTGTTCCAGTGTGTGGAGAGACGAATTTGAGATAACAAAGGAAATTTTCGATGCAGTACGATTGAATGTGCAGACTTTTTTCCTTCATCAAGTATGATTTCATTTTGACACTGTTGACCCTATTTGCATAATCAAGTATAAGTGCGCATGTCTGCCAAGATCAGCTGTCGCCATTTTTCGGTTCAAGATATTTTAAATGAATGCTGTATGTCAAGTCCCCTGCCAGATGTCGGTCCTTTCAAATTTGATGTTGGTGCTCGACTTATTACTTGTCTGAGGAACCATAGCAGCGTATCAAAGTAGCAGCAACCTTCTACAGCGACGGATTATGATGTTCTAGCATCTGGAGGAACCACGGTTTTTTGTTCTAAAGATAAGTGATTAATTAAGAACGATGTTTGATCAGGGTACTGCTGATAAGCCTTTTCCTAAGCTTTACTCTTTATGTATTTATGTCTTTTTGCATGTTCTGTTATTTTTCGTGGGAGGTTGGGTGGATGATTCGATGTTAGCGATACCATGTCATTGAAAGATGACCGCACATCGAATGTTCTGTAGGGACTAGTATTGTTAATTTCATTTGAGCAGAAGTTCCGACTCGAGTAATCTCGTCGAAGTATTCTGTCTGCTATTTAATTTTTTCGATAGTTCATATTAGTTGTGATGTTTCGTTTATTCGTTTGTAAATGCACTGTTGTCTAGTTCTATTTTCCTTATTTTTGTAACAGTTTGTTCGTGATGTTAGTCTGATCTGCCTATCCCTTGGTTTATACAGTACCTGTTTATACTTCTGTCTGGGTTCTGTCCTGTTCAGTCTTTTTTTAGCAGTAGATTGACCTAGTTGCTGTTTTCATCCTTTGTTCTACATTAGAATTTTTTTTTCTTACTGCTAATGTTTCACTGTTTGTCATTGTTCTTTTTTTGTGCTATTGTTTCATAGAAAATTTTTTTTATTACTTGCACTATTTCTTTTCACTATAATAATAATTTGCATTGGTGGTATAGTGATAAACTATTATCACATTAATAGCTTACAAAATAATATTGTAAAGCGACAAGCCATTGTAAGTCGACTAAGTGAGTCACATACATAGTTAAAATGGCTACATTAGATTACTTTGTCGAACAGGGCAAAGCATTTGGTTATACAGGTGAAGTGTTGAGAGAATTTGCCATGACTGAGTTGGCTAAGGCAAAAAAAGAATTAGATGAACAGAATGCTAAGAAGGAGAAAAAAGCTGAAAAAAGGCGTCTTGAAGAATTAGAGGAGAAGAAAAGAATGATAGAGTTGGAGGAAAAGAGACTTGTTGCAGAAGAGAGAAAAATGCAACATGATAGAGAAATGGAGGAGAAGAGATTTGTTGCAGAAGATAGAAGAATGCAACAGGATAGAGAGATGGAGGAGAAGAAGGCTTTGACTTTGGCACATGAAAAGGAAATGATGCTTCTTCATTTAGAGGAATTGAAATTAAGGGGCCCAATGATTCATAATGGTAATTCGGATACTCCTAATTCCTCAGGTAAAAATAACGGTAATGCTTAATTTCAATTACCAATATTTTACCCATTATTCTATGACGTTTCATGCTTCTTATCTCGCTACGAAAGTGTGTGTGAAGCACATAAGTTTGACAAATCTCAGTGGTGTGCTAAACTTCTGGAATTTTTAAGTGGAGAACCATTGACTGCTTTGCTCACAATGGATGAGACTCAAAGAAACAATTATGATGCGGCTAGAGCTGTATTATTAAAACGCTATCAACTTGATGCAGAGGGATATCGTATGAGATTTAAAACCATGATTCCTGAATCTGTGAAGTACTCCTCAGAATTCATTTCTGCTATACGACTAACTTTTAACAGATGGGTTCAACTATCAGAGATTGACAAAACATATGATGGTCTGATGGATCTGCTATTAAGAGACAAGGTGTTATCCTCTGTCAGTAGGCCATTTTGGTCTTTTCTACATGAACGCAACCCTACTACTTTATCTTCGCTAGAAGAAATTACAAAACAATACTGCACAGCACATCCAGGTGCTTGCATTAGCAATAGCAATATTAAAGATTCACTGCCAGTTGCTTCAGCTACAACTTGGAACAATAATAATAGTAGACAAAGATCTTATAGCCTGGATAGAAATTTTATGCCAAGAAGGTATAATGATTTTAACTACAATAGGAATGGCAACAATAACATGAGTAATTATAACAGAGGTAGACAACAATTTAGAAATCAGTCACCTCAGTTCAGTAATAATAATTTCGAACAAAATACTAATTGGAGAAAACAGAACAATTTTTCTTCTTATAACAACAATTGGAATAATAATAATTCTAATAATCAAACCTACCATAATAGAAATAATTCACAGAGCTATAGAAATCAGGGCAATTCATCTGATCGCCAGAGACAACGATCTTGTTCACGTGGCCCAGTACATTCTGGACATAATGCAGGAGCAGCACTTACTGGTAATGCACCAATAGTTAATCAGTATATGAGTGGTCAGACTCAATCATCTGCATGTTGCTCATAAGATTTTGATGTTGCTTCTTGTTGCCAGGAATGTTTAACTCTTTTTCAGGCAGATAGTACTTCGGTTTTGAAGCGCGGACATCCCCTTCCTCCTGTGACTGGCCTCTCGGCACATGATGGCACAAGCACCCTGGTGTTTCACGGGGGATTTTTGAATGGTACCCAAGTCTCTGTGCTCAGGGATTCAGGATCGACTACTGTTGGAATCAGGCAGTCGCTAGTACACCCATCTTGCTCCACGGGTGGCTTTGTTAAATGTATCACATTTGGTGGTACTATAGAATTTTATCCCACAGCTATTGTTGATATTCATACACCATTTTTCTCAGGAAAGGTGAAAGTATGTTTATTGAAAAATCCCATTGCTGATTTAACGGTGGGGCGTATCCATGGGAGCAAAGATTGCTCACCAGAGGAGATTGAACGGTGGGAACGGCGACACAGGTTCACTGCTAACGCAGGCATTGCTATGGCTCATTTACCTGCCAGCTATTACTATACTTGAAGCACAGTATATTCCAGTCTTGGTCTCTGTACCATTTTGGAAGATGATGAAGTTACTCCTCATTTTGATGATCACTGTGAGATCATATCTGATTTTTCTGTAAGGAAGAGTCTTAACGCTACATGCACAGCAGTTGTCACTCAGTTTGACAATGTTGTGCCCCATACATGTTTACACATCTATCGCGACTACAACCTCGCACACAAACTTGTTCTTCTGTTTGTGGCCTTTGATCACTGGGATGCTACTGTCAGCTATCATGACATGCTACCATGTTATTGGGCACTTCTTTGCTGTTAATTGCACACGTTTTCTTCAAAGACTATTTTTTGTTATTTTGGTCCTTTTTATTTTCAGTGCCATGTCTTTAACTCATGGCACTAGTCATTTGGCAGTGATGGATCATTCCACCACTGACATGCCTTTTTCATGTCACATCATATGATGACTCAGCAAGTTCAGTCATCATTTGGTACCTTACCTCGTCGGTTGCTCCTTCATAATTTTTTTCTTTTAGGCGTATTTGTACAGAACACTTCTTATGTCCCTATATGCTTTCTATTCTACCTGTGATAGACATAAATTTAGTTGATTGTTATCCTCATGCTCAGCCAATACAGCATGAGTTATCTTTTCTGTACTTCGCTGGACACTACGATAGTTATTATTTTCATGATCTTGTATTCAATGCTAAGTTGCTGTCGCCCAGCACATTTTTTCGTGCTGATAACGCGAGTCGTGGGTTCGATCTCACTTATGTTACTCTATCCACTGTTACTAGTGACCTATCCCTTCTTGTTCGAAAGGGTTTACCAATTAAAGTACACTGGTCTGAAGAATGTCAGACCGCCTTTAACCACATTTTAAAGATTTTTTCTTCACCTCCTATTTTGAGGTTGCCAGATATAAATCGCATTTATATAATCCAAACAGATGCTAGTAACCTTGGATTGGGAGCTTGGTTATTTCAAGAATTCGACAAAGAATTACATCTAACTTTGTACATATCTCGAAAGCTGGCAGAAACAGAACGAAAATGCTCCGTAGTGGAGAAAGAATTGCTGGCTGTCGTGTGGGCCATCCAAAAACTCGAGCGATATCTGCTGGGAGCTCCGTTTATCATCCAAACAAATCAAAAATCTGTAGCAGCTTTAAAACGGGCAAATCAACGTAACGCAAAGCTTGCTAGAATTACTATATTACTGCAATCCTTTCAGTTCGACATTCAGTTCATCCCTGGATCAACTAACTTGGTGGCGGATTCACTGTCCAGATGCCTACCAGTTGTATCTGATGCCTGAACTCACTAGTATTGCAGAGCAGTTGACAGCTTCTTTGCTGCTTGTATACAGTCTATCAACACGTATTGCGTAGCTTGTACTCATGGTTGAGACTTACAGTTACACATAAATCCTTACTTTGATGGTCCAGATACTTTTTGTTACTATGAAACATTCGTTGACCATTGGCGAGGAGATCTACCGCCATTTCCTGATCGAGCTCTGATGAAACTGCCATAGTTCAATAACACACCGCATATGTATACTCTAGCTGCTCGTCGGTATAACACGGAGTCGGACTATATATTTACGTACCTTAATTTTTATCGTCAATATTGACATTATTAAAAAAACACTGCTATATTGTCGTGACTTTATCGACCATAACGTGTGAAATTATTCCACTGTGTATGGGCATTGCTTCGCTATCTTTCACGGAGCGATAGTGTGTTGGAGACATTTTTTACAGATATTGGACATTAATTTGCTGATTATTCATTTGAACTTTATGTAATTGTTGAGATGTCTTATTTAATCTCCATGTCATACATCTATTTGATGGTTTTTTTGTAATCACGTCCATATAGCGAGGTATCAATTTTTCAATGTTAGAATGATTCCATTAGGGAGATAACTCATGTTTTATTTTTTTATCTTAACCTATTATTAGTTGCTTCCCTTTTCTTCCTATACTTTCTTTCACTTCATACATGCCTAATGATATTCATGTCATATAATTTTTTTAGTTAACATTGTTTTTTAATTTCTTTCTTTTCATTCTTATATTCCATGGTCTCTCCTTTGTTGTTTTTAACATGCACTCATTCTTTATGCTTATATGACTTCCATGTACTACGGTTCTTTACTTGACCTTTGACAAACTTTTTTCTGCTATGCATCTTTATTTCTATTGTGATATATGCATCCAGACTTTGACTCACGTTGATCACTGACTTTTTTATGCGATCAACATTGGCCGTTGGTTTTTATTGATTACCTAGTTCGATTTTAATCTCATTTTATTTTTAAAAATCATTCATTTTTTAATCCCAACCGACCGGGGTAATTGTTAAGTGATATTAATCATGTATTTTTGCAGGTTGACCACACTTAGGCTATTAGCAGTTAATCTACGCGGTAATATCCCTATCTGTGATTAATCATGTATTTTTGCACCGTTTTTCATTGTTAATGAACACTAGATATAAATTACGTCACCGGGAGTTTATGACGTATTCCGTTCTGCACTAATTTATGCAAACGGTTGGTTCGAAGCCTTTTGTCTATGCAGTCGTCGCAGAAGGACGCATGTTTCCTAGCTTCAGACTTTATGCAGGAATATTGAATTTTAAGTGACATAAGTACTTCAAGGGCCGCTACAATTTATTACTCAAGAAGATGAGTCATGTGAGAAGGTTTGTTATAACCTGTTAAGGAATGATAACGATATTCCTTTTGTCTACATTATCTGTCCCACATTACCTGGGTGGATTGAACTCCATCTTCAGTACAGCGGCCAGTATTGTATTGACGGACAAGACGATGGAGAGGATGTCTTACGATGTATGTAACTGATTATGATGCATATGATGAACTTTACTAATTTCACTTCAACATTAAACGTTATGTTTGTGGACCCATCACCAATGCCTTCGGCATTCGTTCCTGAGTAAGTTAAATGTCATCTACACACCCCACGACATTCATCATCAATCAACACGATGCTCTGAAGTCATTACAAAAGAACTATCGTCACTATATCATTAAGCTGTTTCTTCAAAACTCCCTAATACTAAATAAAGAGGGTAACAATAACTTTGTAGAACCATTCAGCTCGACTTTGTAGAAGTCCAAAATGATGAACAAATAGTAATTTTGTGGACTGAACTGAAATCAAATTCTAAGAGTACTGTGATGAACTTTCAGTAACTGTGTAGACAAGATTAAACTGTAGTTGTTTTGATTATTCTAAATTTAATACATTTTTTATTTATACATATTCTGTACATATGACATTTTGTTTTAATCAGTAAAGTTTCCTTGTAATTTTCTAAAATCAAGATTAGTTTTTCTGACTTTTCTTTGGTGTTACAGTGATATCTAATACTGTATGTCATCTTTGTAGTTAATCAATGGGAGGTCTAGGGAAAAACTACTCTTGCACATACTAAATTTCATCAGCATCTTGTAAAGTAGAAATTTGTGACAAGACTTTTAGATGTACTTGGATAAGGAGAAATAAATCAGTTAGAACATTTTAAAAAAAAGAAAGAAAAATTGAGGTTTCTGCGACCTACACTATTGACCTCCATAAGAGTTGATATCCGTTGTGGGGAGGCGTAACACCACTAAAATAATAGGCTAATAAGTTGGTCCAAAAAAACAGACTCACAGAAAAAAAATCATTCTCTGCTCTAGCATTGACAATTATCATTGGATTATTTTATTTACAACTTACTGATCATGCTAACATGTATTGAGCTGTAAATGTAAAATTTGTATGCAGGGGTTCCGGATAATAATTTTAAGTGTTCCTCCAAGATAAATTAGTTGAGAAAGCCTGATCCGGGGCATGTGAACTCCCTGGGTAGTGAAATCCACCATTTTGGGGGCCACTGGTATAGCGGATTTACATAATTTTAATTTTTTTTATGCTACTTTAAAACTGACGATAGGACTAGGTTACGGACATCGTTTTGTATCTGGACATACACAAAATAAAAATAGAAAATACAATGTAGTTGTGCTTTATCCATGGATTGTACTTCATGGAAACAGGTAGACAAAGATTCACACAAATTAAGTTATCCTTGCAACTGTTTTCAATAACATGAATTTAACATACTTTTAGCTTTAAGTCTCCAAGGATAAAGTTGCCCATCGCACCAAGTGGAGCTTCTCTCTACAGCGTCCTCGGCAAAACGAAGCTCTCACAGCAAGCAGAAAAGAGAAGAAAACATGGAAAGGAACACCAAGAAAAGAAGCAGCCGAGGGCTGTCACCTTATGGGCTCTTTCATATAGTCAGTTAGGACTGAAGGGGTTATTATTATTAGCTTTAAGTGGGAAAGTCTAGATGAATTTCAATCTTTTTTTTTTATAGCAATTAGAGCTTATAAAGTTTTATATGATAAATCCAATCAATTTCCAAACATCTTGATGCTACACTCTTATTCACATTATGATTTTAACACATTTTTAACTCGGAAAGTCTAGATTATTTTCATCTTCCTCAGCAATGAGAACCTCAAATGTTCTATGTTATAAAAACAAACAATTTCTGTTCATGATGGCCCAGATCAATTTTACGTATCCCAGATCATTTGGGTTGATCTTTATGTTACTTATCCATGATCCCTTGACTTTGTATCCTCAGTGATTTCAGCTTATGCCATTCATGTCACTATTTCGTCCTCTGTCCATTTGATATGCCCCAGCCATTGTTGTTAAATTCAGCTTCACAATGTTGATTATTTGGTGATGTGAACTTTGCTTTCTTTGTTCTTATTCTTCATTCCTTGATAGTCATCATCATCATAACTATTTAGTACCTGTTGCAGGTCTTTATAATATATTTAGATGAGTATCTCGTTGACTCAGACCAAGTCCAGTTAAGAGTATGTAATGTAGACCACGTATACAGTATAACACTTCCAACTCCTTAAATCAGCACCAAGGCAGCATGGACGAACTTCGGTCATATTTATTTAACACAACGTAGCTCCATATATCCATATACCTTGTATATATATATATATATATATATATATAAATATATATATATATATATATATATATATATATATATATATATATATATATATATATATTCTTGATATGCATAATAGATTAAGGCGTCAACTAGACAGTCATTAGTGTCCCTATACAGTCTGCAAATGGAACAATGTCCTCGACATTTTCGAGGAAGTTGAGAGGAACTGCGGTAAGACGTGGAATACAATGGATGGGTGTGAAAAAAAATCGAAAAAAGGTGATTCGTCTTACGAGGACAAAAGAATAAGAAATAGCCAACGTTACGGCCACAAGGCCTTCGTCAGGGAAAGGAAAGAAAGTAAAGGTTAGATAGGACACATAAGAACCTAAAAAAATATAAAAATTAAAATTATGTATAGATTTTTTATTTTATCTTATTTTTTATTTATTTATCTTCGACTCATTCTGTTCCCTTCTATTTCCAGTCCCCACTTATATTACGTTTGGGTAGTTTATCGCTTAGTTTCGTTTTTTAGTCTCTAAGTATGTCTTGTGTACATCCGGTGGTGGCAGTCATTTCCTTTTCCTGGCACGCCCCTTTAAGCGTTAGGATTTCGGCGCCTTTAGGGAAGTACCTAGTTTTAATTTTTAAATTTTAATTTTTAAATTTTTTTAGGTTCTTATGTGTCCTATCTTCTTCTTCTTCCTCTTCTTCCTCGTTCGTCCTGAAAAGGACGTTGGTTGCGTTGTGTCTGTTTATGCCGGAGCTGTGATATCTGCACCTTTCGGTCGACACATCCGACTTCAGCACGGCATTTTTTGGGACCGGGTTTGCCTTCCCTCTGCGATCCCTACTCTCTCAGCCAGACTGCAGTGATGCAGTCTGTTTCCAGGACCACCACATGGAGGTGGAGTAGGGTCTTGGTCAGCTCTGATTCGCTGACCCTGATGCAAGCAGTCAAGCTATGGGTCGCTGACTGCATTCTCTATTGCTGCATCTTTGGGTCCCGTGTCCTATCTAACCTTCACTTTCTTTCCTTTCCCCGACGAAGGCCTTGTGGCCGTAACGTTGGCTATTTCTTATTCTGTTGTCCTCGTAAGACGAATCACCTTTTTTCGATTTTTTTTTCTCACACCCATCCATTGTATTCCACGTCTTACCGCAGTTCCCCTCAACTTCTTCGACCTAATATACAATTTTTTGACTGCACCGTATCTCTGTTATCTCGTGTGTCTATCTACCTATCAAGCTTATCCCTCCGATCCTATCATATCTCTTCCTTTTTTTTTTTTAGTAGATGGGCCTATAATTTTATATCCGTTTTATTTATTTTCGTAATTCCCTACTCTTCCTTCATACCATTTATTTTTGCACTCTATCCTATTTATTTTTTATTTTTTATTCATCTCTATTTTCCTCTAGTGTGTTTTATATGTTATTTATTTATTATATATTTTTTAATTTTTGTTATCTTTTATTTCATTTTCTATGCGATTCACTTTTCTCCTGGTTCTTTCCCCACTGCCCTCTCTGAAATATTGTATCAACTCTCTCCGTGTGTCGGTTACCACCAGCTTCAGCTCCCTGCCTCCTGATATATCCCGTGCCGCTATTGACTTTGCTTTCGTTACTTTCAAGAAAACTAGATTCTCTTCTCATCTCCACTTTATTCACACATGCCTCCACCACAAAATTCTTCCCAATGGATTCTCTTCCAATTTTCATCCATCTGCTAGCACACTCAATCCTAGGGAGCAACGTCTCCTACAACGAATTGAGACCAGATGTGGCTTTCAACGTATGCGCGTAGTGGCTGCAAGTCACTCCCGCCTTTTATCGGATCTCAGTGCCCAACAATCCCAGCTTCTGCTTCACTTACGTTGTCTAACTTCCAACAACTTCCCTCTCTATTCCATGATACGCACCACTATCCACACACTGAACCGGCAGCTGCATGAGTCCCTTTCTGCTACTAAACATCATAAACTATCCCGTATCCTCCCTACCCCTAATGCTGCTCCTCCATCCTCCACTCCATCCCGCACTCAGGTAGTCTGCATCCCGCCAGATCTGTCACTCTCTGAGGAAGAGCGCTCTGTTCTCAGTAAGGGCCTACAGTTTGTTCCTCTTCGCCCGACCCTAGACCCATATAATCTCCTCCAGGATGTTCATCGGTTTCACCGTCGCATGAGGCTGAAATTCAATTTTAGACAGGAGGACAGCACTCCGCAGTCTCAGGCTGAACCTGACATCTTCGCACGTTTTTCTGACTCCACGAAACCTCATGTTACACCTAAACCTGGGGCTTCTCATGCCCTGGACCTGTACATAAAGAACACCATCCACGACATTCAGCAGCTCCGTCCTCGTAGATTGCACTATTCCAATCTTACGTCTGCGGAGTCCCGTGCTCTCTCCCTTCTTCGCCATAGAGACGACTTTGTCATCAAACCGGCTGACAAGGGAGGAGCCATTGTCGTCTGGCAAAAGGATTTATACCTAAATGAAGATAAAAACCAGTTGACCAATGGCTCTTTTTACAGACACAGGACCAGCGATGCTACTGTCTCCAACAATCGCATTGTACACAGCACCATTAAACAGCTCATCACCAGTAAAGCTCTTCCTCCCCGCGCATCTCTTCTTAGGATTCATGATAGTTCTTTGGGCAAGCCTGTATTCTACATGCTCCCCAAAATTCATAAGATCGAGAACCCTGGCAGACCTATTGTCTCGGCCTGTTCCTGTCCTACTGAACACATTTCCGACTTCCTCGATAGCATTTTCCAACCTATCGTTCAGAATCTTCCCTCCTTTGTCAAAGACACTAATCATGCTCTTATAACTTTCTCCTCTATCCGACTCTCAGCAGACCGCTCCTACCGTCTTTTCTTGTTAGACGTCTGTTCTCTGTATACCTCAATTCCCCACCCGATGGTCTCCGAGCTCTTCGGTTTTTTCTTGACCAGCGCACTTGTCCCTCTATTCCCACTGACACTCTTCTCCGTCTTGCCGAACTGGTCCTTCAACTGAATTCCTTTGAATTCAATGGTCAGTTTTTTTACCAAATTAGTGGTGTTGCCATGGGAACGAAGATGGGTCTTAGCTATGCCTGCCTGTTCATGGGCCACTTAGAGCATCAGATATGGCAACAATACTCCGGTCCTTTCCCCGGGTTTTACTGCAGATATATCGATGATGGCATAGGTCTCACCGATATGTCCGAGACTGATTTATCCCGCTTCATCGACTTTGTCAACCACTTCCACCCCACCATCAAATTCACCTCCCTCATCTCCACAGTATCTGTCAACTTTCTTGACATTACTATTACTATCACACCCTCCGGCCTCAATACCTCTGTATACTACAAGCCGATAGATGCCCATAGCTACCTTCTGTATACCTCTTCTCATCCTCGGGCTTGTCGTGACTCCCTTCCATTTTCACAACTTCTCCGCCTCCGTCGTTTGTGCCAAGACGATGATGACTTCCACTTCCGAGCCAATGAGATGTTGGATTTCTTCCGTAGCAGACTTTATCCCGAACATGTTCTCACCTCTGCCTTCCAACGTGTTCTCCCCATCTCTCGTCAGGAGGCCCTCAAACCTCACTATAAATCCACTTCGGATAGAGTCCAATTAATCTTAACCTATCACCCTCACAGTACTGCAGTCAAACAGATCCTTTTCCGCCACCTACCTATCCTTCAAGCAGAGTCTGTGACCCAAGAAGTATTCGGTGAAGCACCTTTGGTGGCACATAGACGCGACAAGAACCTGAAGAATCTTCTTGTTCACAGCCGTCTCCCAAAGGAGAATGCCACTCACTTTGGCACACTACCCTGTGGTCGGACACGATGCAACACGTGCAAGTATGTCATCTCAACCCACAAGGTGTCTTTTCCTGAGGCTACGTACACCATCACTAGTAGCTTCACATGTGAGTCGCGCAACGTCATTTATACGATCATATGTAAACGTTGCTGCAAAACCTATATTGGCCAAACAGGCAAACGACTTGGGGACAGGTTCAGCCAGCACTTGAATGACATCTCTCAGCACAAATCCACACCAGTTGCCATACACTTTAATGGCCCTAACCACCAGGATCCCATCGACATCTATGTCACGGCGATCAGATCCTGCTCCTCTAACACTGCTAGCCGAGAACAGCTTGAGAACCGTCTTATCCACCGCATGGGGTGTCTAAAACCAGCGGGGCTCAACACTCTACACACCTTTGTCTGAGGTCACCCTTTCCTCTCCTGTTCTACTTTGACTCTTTCCACTCTTATCCCATTTTTCTATTTTCTGCCGCCCTCTAATTATACGCTTGAATATATAATACACTGTTTTTAATATGTCTAGATTTTTTATTTTATCTTATTTTTTATTTATTTATCTTCGACTTATTCTGTTCCCTTTTATTTCCAGTCCCCACTTATATTACGTTTGGGTAGTTTATCGCTTAGTTTCGTTTTTTTTTGTCTCTAAGTATGTATCGTGTACATCCGGTGGTGGCAGTCATTTCCTTTTCCTGGCACGCGCCTTTAAGCGTTAGGATTTCTACGCCTTTAGGGAAGTACCTAGTTTTAATTTTTAAATTTAAATTTTTAAATTTTTTTAGGTTCTTATGTGTCCTATCTAACCTTCACTTTCTTTCCTGTCCCCGACGAAGGCCTTGTGGCCGTAAAGTTGGCTATTTCTTATTCTTTTGTCCTCGTAAGACGAATCACCTTTTTTCGATTTTTTTACGCCCATCCTCGACATTTTCATGCAGTTTATTATATTTCAAAACTCACGTTTTTAGGGACCCCAAGATGCAGCATTAGTGAATGCAGGCAGCGACCCATAGCTGTACTGCTTGCATCAGGACCAGCGAACCAGAGCTGGTCAAGACCGCACTCCACCTCCACGTGGTGGTCCTGGAAACAGTCTGCAGCAGTGCAGTCTGGCTGAGCGAGTGCGGATCGCAATGGGAAGGCAAACCCGGTCTCTAAAAAATGCCGTGCTGAAGTCGGATGTGTCGACCGAAAGGTGCAGATATCACAGCTTAGGCGTAAACAGACACAACGCAACCACCGTCCTTTTCAGGGCGAACGAAGAAGAAGAAAACTCACGTTCAAAATATTAGAATTCCTTTCTTACAAATAATCTAGCATCAACCCACGGAGGTGTATGGGTGATCTAGAGGTCGAACACTTTAGGAATCTGTATTGCAGTAAAACATTTAGGAGCTCGACACACATGCGTCCGCTTGCCTTGAACACACACAGAAAAAGACATAGAAAGATCGCTCACTTCTGCTAACAGCAACCGTAGACTTTTTCTACTCGGCCCAAAAGGCAATGACGTATTTCCTGTAACCAAGGGTACCGGTCATCAACAAATATGGTAAATAGTCGAGCCGTATTTGATATCGACAGATATGTTATGAATTTTACTCATAACAGCACCCTAAGCGGTATAGGCCTTTAACAAACACATGCAAAGTCCTCCAGTCATGTGCCATCTGCTCCAGTAATTACCTTATCATTTTCATTTATATCTCCAGTTCTCTTCTCCGTGTATTTGTGGTCTACATCTGCTTCTCTTAACCCTGCAGATTCCAGAACATATGACAGCCTAGTAATACTATGAATAGGTTTCCTCACCATATGTGCTATGTATCTACAACGTCTGTTTCTGACGTCTTGTTCAACTGGCATGATTCTTGTCATCAGTTCCACGTGGTTGACCTTATCCTACCATTTCAATCCCTCTATTTGTTCCTCATTTGTTTCTTCGTTATTGCTGTTGTCACATTTGAGTGGAAGATTTAATGTTTGTGTGGGACATGATTTCTTTTGATTTTCATATATTTACTAATGCAGTGAAAGCTTCTGTTGCCTTTTGTATCCTCTATTTGTACCATTGTCTGTCCCTCAAAACGTGTTGCTACCATTTATGAAAGTCTGTAGCTTTTTGGTTGTTGTTTTTGTTGTTCTCCATGTCTCAGAGCCATACAATAGGACTGACTTGACATTTGTTTCTTATTTTCGTGTTGGACTTGATTTCTCTCGTTCTCCATATGTTTCCCAATGCAATGAAAGCTCCTCTTGCTTTTTGTATTCTTATTTTGATATCATCGTCTGTCCCTCCAACTTTGTCTATATTACTGTCAAGTTATGGTACGATTCTACATCATTTAGTAGTGTTTCTTTAAGTTCAACCTTGGGACCATTTCTCCATTTATTCTCATAATCTTTGCCTTTTCCCTGTGTATTTTCAGGCCCACTTGTTGTGACCTCTCATCGAGTATTTTCATTTTGTCTTGCATTTGATTATGGTTATGGGACAGAAGAGCCAAGTCATCTGCAAAATCTAGATCATCCAGCTGTTTAGTCAGGAATCACACATTCTATACATATTTTTGTTGTTGGTAGGTTTGCTAGTTTTTTAAATTTATCCAGGGCAGCGGCCGTATGGCCTACACTTTACGATTTACAGCTGCCGGACGATTTTTAACGTGCGCAACCTGCACACAGGACTCCCTATTTTTTTCGTCCTTATCCAAGAAATCTAAGCATCCGATCTCACTACCCAGGAGACCAGGGGAGAGTATGACATCATTAGGACCACTAGTTCTGAAAAACATTTCCATAAATTATATCCCCTCTACTGGAAATCGAATCTGGTACTTTTATAATTCGAGGCAGGCGTTATATCTCTGCCCCTCCGACCCACCCTGTAAAGTTTCTCTTCTTCTTTCCACTCTGTAAAGTGTCAGTCTGTAGGCTCTGTAAGAAAGAGTGGTGTGTTGTTGAGATCAGGCATGCTCCAGTCTACCCAGCTGTAAATGGGTAACTCACCCTAGTCCTGAGTTAGGGAAGGCAAAGGCTCCAGGGGAAGCAGGCCCTAAACTTGGTCACTTCAACCGACGCAGGATGGTGTATGTATGAAGTAGAAGTGTAGAGTGTGATTACCGCGAATGGTGTACTGTTCGTGTGCTGACCAATATAACCACTCATACACTTGTGTCTACAAGGCACCAATGCAGACTGCTGGAATCTTTGTTTACTCAATTTATTCAGACGTACACACTGGGACATACGAGTACATCATGGTATGTTGGCATATCAATTTGTAGGTATACATAGCAGATCTGAAGTCATGACACATTCAGAAATAATGGGCAGTACATCAAAAGTTCAATGTCATGATACATTATGGCCGCATCCCCCTATCTGACTAAACGCGTCAGTGAAGGCAGATCGGTGAATAACTAAAGTTACTTGACGTCCATAGTTTGTAGTATATTATTATGAAACCACGAAAAAGGGGGGGGGGGGGGTTTCTAGCAAGATTGAGATCTCCCTGTCACTGTCCGATAATAGGATAAATAATCTGTTCTCTTGGCAGTGATCAAAACATATGATGACCGAAATCTAACATGGCTGCCTCCCTGAGTTGTCGTTCACTCATTCATAGGAAGGAGAATATAAGCCAGAGTTAATTTATAATGGGTATATAAATGATTTCATAAATGTTTCCATACAGCTCTACGGTGATCAGGTTAATTCACGTAGCCATAACCGCTGCAGGAAAGTCTGTCATCTTCGTCGATACAAAAACACGACCCTAGCGATACGAAGCACAATGTTCCATCTAGGTCGAATCGACATGAGATCATCAATATAGGGTCTGGCAATACATGGAGTCCGAATTATACATTGTACCGTACCTTAGGAGAGTCTCTAACATAAACTATAGTAGAGATACCATCTCCTTTAGAAGAAAACCACTTCATGAATTATATTTCCTTAAGAATCTACCAGCCCTTTGAAAAGTGCGTACCCGCCATTATCACGGTACATCGGAACTCATCACGACTTGTCAAGACAACTCATACTTCCGCTAGACCGGAATAACAAGAATCTAGTCCCTCCTACCCATCCAAAATATACAATATAGGACTGATTCTACTTGTACTAATAATATGTAATACATATGAATTCAGGCCATAAACACAATAAGCAAATTAATATATTTTCTGGCCCTAAAAAATAAGTACAAACGTAAGCGCAATATCCTTGCGCCGGATCAATATCCAGAACGATTACTCCTATAATCAAAAGTGTGAATTAAACATGGATTCTCTCGCTTTTACCATAGACAGCATTTTCATACACAAATGAATGAATGTCTATATTTTTCCCATATTAAATAGCCATATCGATTTTTGTAATATGTGCGTCAAAATATGCACGCAACAGATTACCACACCCCTCGGGAAAAAAAAAATGGTACTTTTTTTTTTTTGAAACACATCTAGGAGCAACATACAATAGGCTCACAACGCACCAATAACAATGCGCAGATGATAAGCATAAGTTTTATGACCTTAGAGAAGGTACTTCTCTAAGTATTAATATTTCCAGAGAGGTGTCACCAACGCATACTACAATATTAGCAATGACACAATTTCCACATTAGTTTATACATCAATTTCATCTAAGATATCTTAACATCATGATCATCAAAGACGAAAAACATTGAAAGATCAGCGGTGAATAAATATCAATGAACCGCTAAGTAGTGTTACAATCAATATATGATATATTACATATGTGTACACATTTCAACATAGAAACAACTGTATCAAAGTTGTATAACAGTTATGAATCATGTGGGCATCTAGACAAAATATCTGCCATCACATTTTCTGACCCACGGATAGCTCGCACCGAAAAATGAAATGGCTGTAGAGCAATCGCGTATCGCGTTGATCTCGCGCTCTTCAGATTTTTACTCTGAATAGCCGTAAGAGCTTTCTGGTCAGTTTCCACAATGAAATGCGCGCCCAGAAGAAATCTTTGCAGTTTAAGGATTGACCAAACCATAGCCAATAATTCACGGTCTAGGACCGAGTAATTCTTCTCTGCGGCATTTAATTTCCGAGAAATATACATCACAGGATGCAGAGTTCCAGAGTACTCTTGCATTAGTGCAGCTCCAATCCCGGTGGATGAAGCGTCACTACGAAGAATAAATGTCTTATCCTTAGAAGGCAATACTAGGATAGGTGAAGTAGAAAACATAGTTTTAACCTTATCCAAAGAGGATTGACATTCTTGAGTCCAATGGACTACATTAGGAGACCCTTTCTTTAGCAAGGAAGAAAGAGGTGACATAATGGAGGACAGATTCGGGATGAATCGTCCATAAAATTGTATTAGACCTAAGAGACTTCGTACTTGCTTTTTAGTCTTAGGAATAGAAATGTTAAGTATCTTACTTGTATTATGGTCTTCTGTTTTTAGGAACCCATGACCAACACGGTGTCCTAAGAAAGATATTTCGCTAAAACCAATACATGCTTTCGATGGTTTCGCTGTCAGGTTATGCTCGCGTAAGATAGACAATAGTTCATTTATACCATTATAGTGATCGTTCCAAGTATCACTGAAAAGACAGATGTCATCAAGATACGCAATGACATCTGAGCGATGAGATAGGATTCGACGCATCATGCGTACAAATGTAGCAGGGGCGTTCATAAGACCGAAAGGCATGAAATTCCATTGGAATAGACCCCTAGGCGTCGAAAAAGCAGTAAACGGTTTGGCGTGTTCGGATAGTGGAACTTGCCAATATCCCTTAGACAAATCGAGTTTAGTAAAGAAGTGAGAATTCGATAGTCTCGTAAGTAGCTCTTCTAGTAAAGGCATAGGTTCAGCATCGAATTTAGTCACTTGATTCAATTTGCGATAATCCACGCAAAGACGTATGTTATTGTCTTTTTTCCGTACTATAACCATCGGCGAAGAATATGCTGATGTGGATGGTTCAATAATTTTTAACTCTATCATCTCATCTAACTCTTTCTCTACCTGTGCTTGAAAATGTATCGGGATAGGATACGGTCTGACTCTTATAGGACTATGGTCAGTAAGAATAATGTCATGTTGAATGACATCCGTTTGACCAGGAATGTCAGTAAGGACATCCTGAAATTGTTCTAACAAAGTAGAAACTTGTTTCTGCTCTCCTGGAGATAATTCTGGAGAAATTGCAACATCTTTCCATGATTCATTAGAGTGAAGAGGAATCATTGGAAAAGGTAAATTTACATCCGAGAAACTCGTTTCCTCATCCTGTATTACTGACAGAGATGAGTACTGTCCATGTTGGACTGGAAAATCGTCCGTTGCCTGGAAAACAGGTTGTAAATAATCAGGACGTTCATGGAATTCCGTGAGCATGTTGATGTGGAAGGTTTTACGCTTCCCGTCAATATCGACGATATAGTCAACATCGGAAACTTTTGATATTATATCGTACGGACCTTTCCAAGAAATGAGAAGTCTATTTTCCCTACAAGGTAGCAAGACAAATGCTTTGTCACCTGGACAAAGTTGACGCAAACATCTCTTTTTATTGGCAAATTCCCTTGCCTTCTGTTTCGCAAATTCAGAAGAAGCAGTTGCCAATTTGCATGCTTCAATAATCTTGTGTCTAAGTGCGATGACATATTCATAAGAGGATTTTGTGTCATCGACAATATTATCAGCAGTTATAAGATCATGAAGTAAGGACATAGGACCTCGCGGTTTCGCGCCAAAGACAAGTTCAAAGGGAGAAAATCCTGTATGTTCGTTGGCGACCTCTCTATATGCAAAGAGAGCCGCGGGTAAAACCCTATCCCAATCCTGAGGATGATCTTCCGTTATCTTACCTAGTAGGTTTTTCAGAGTTCTATTCAAACGTTCCACCATCCCATTGGACATAGGATGATAAATACTACTCAGCGATCTCTCTATCTTCAGAGTCGACATTACTTGAGACATGGTATCCGATATGAGTTGGGTACCATGGTCGGATAATATTTCTGCTGGAAACCCCAGACGAGAAAATATTAACCAAAGAGCATCTGCGACATCAGCAGTAGTTATGCTCTTTAGAGGAACAGCCTCCGGCCAACGTGTGCACATATCAACACACGTCAAAATAAATTGGTGTCCTCTAGCAGACTTTATCTTAAATGGACCAATGATGTCTATCGCCATTTTTTGAAATGGCCGAATGGGAATGTCTGCAGCCTGAATAGGTGCATCATGGCGTGGACCTCTGGATTTAATCTCTTGACATACTTTACAAGATCGACAATAGATTCGTATGTCCTTATTCACAGCAGGCCAAAAGAAAGATTGAAGAACTCTAGCTTTAGTACGGGAAAAAACCCATATGTCCAGCACACTGCGAATCATGAGCGTGCTGTAAGATTTTAACTCTCATATTTTTAGGCACAAGGATTTGAGAATGAATGGACTTAGCGGAGTCTTGTACCATACGTACAAGTACGCCATTCTTCATCGTAATCCAAGATTTACGATTAGTATCCTTATTCGGATCACCTTTTGTTGCCAGAGTAAAGAATTTCTTTAGAGTAGGATCATCTTCCTGCTGTTTGATAAAGGAATCGTGGGAAATCTCCAAGGGATCATCTCGGATCTGCGCATCATTATCTTCAGAATGTGAAGATTGTGGCATATTAAGAGCTTGAGCCCTAGTGATTACTGCATTAGCCGATTGCATATTAACATTTTCCCAATTAGAAATTTGCTGTGGAGTGCATTCTTTCACTCCATGAATGCGACCGATGATAAGATCAGCGATCGGATTCGGCAAGAGACATGCTTGCACCTCTCCTGTAAAGAAAGGCGTAGCAATATTGATAATGGCAGTGGAGTACTTCTCCAATGTGCCACCAAATGTTACACATTTGACTATATTGCCTGTAGCTCGAGAAGGATTTACGAGTGATTGCCTCACTCCAATGGTAGTGCACCCCGAATCGAAAAGAATTGATACCGGAGTACCATCTATTAGGCCCCTATTAAAGACAAGAGCACCCCTTCCATTATGCGCAATTGACGCATGGAGAGCGGGAAGCGGGTGACCGCAGCTTAAAGTAGAAACTGTGGTTGGATCGAATAATGTTTTGCATTGCGAACACTCAGATGCTCTAGCAAAATCGAAAGCGGAATTTGCTACACTGTTGGAGTCTTTTTTATCATTATTCTGATTATCGGTGTCGTGGAACTCCTGTTGTGCAGAGTTAGCCTGGTAATAAGATTTACCATGTCTTTTGTGTTGTGATCTACCTCGGTTATAATTGTCTCTATAATTATTATTGCCTCTGTTATAACCCCTATTTGGGTTTGAATCATAATATTCATGATCATAATCATCATGCTCATTATATGAGTATCCCTGTAATATTGTTTCTTGTCTCCATAAAGCACTTGGGTAGTTCCTAGCTACTCCCCTTCGAGAATTTCTAACATTATGGGTACCCCTCGCGTGTCGAGGACTATCAGCCCGATTCCAGTTCTTCGAAGAAGAACCCTGATTTGAGTGGTTATCTTGGTTTTGATATTATTCCAATTAACCTTTTTATCAAGTTTATTTTTAGCTCCTTGGAATTTGTGTGAGTAATTCTGATTATATTCTGTTGCCGAAGCAACTGGCATACTCTCTTTAATGTTAGAGTTACTAAGAATCATGTCAGGGTGTGCCGTGGCATACTGGTCACAATATTCTTCCATTTGCTTTATTGTACCAGGTTTACGCTCATGTAAGAACTCTAGGAATGATTTATTTACAGAAGACATGACCTTGTCTCTTAGCAATAAATCCGTAAGACCATCAAATGTTTTCTCTGTTTTGGATAATTCAATCCATCGTGAAAGTGTAATTCGTGCTTTTGAGATGAAATCTGAGAATTCTACACCTACCTCAGGTCTCATTGTTTTAAACAAAAGACGGTAACCTTCCTCAGACAGCTGATATCTCTTTATCAAAGCTGCCCTAACAGCATCATAATTATCTTTGTCGGCCTCTTCAACAAAATATAACTTACTCAGAGACTCCCCTTTTAGATTTTCAGACAACTGATTCACATACTGTGATTTGTCAACATTATGAGATCGACAAGCCCGTTCAAATCTAGAAAGCCAAAATGTTATGTCATCACTGGTAGGGTTAAACGCTGGTACCTTGACCTTGTACACAAAGGGTTTACCATTACCACCAGATGCCTGATTAACATTACTCATACATGTCAATTTTAATTTCTCTAATTCAAACTCATGTTCTCTTATTGCTTTTCTCTCTTCAGCTTCTCTATCTAATTTTTTTTGTTCTGCAGCAGCAGCAGCTTCTAATTTTTTCTGTTCTGCAGCAGCAACTTCTAATTTTTTCTGTTCTGCAGCAGCAGCAACTTCTAGTTTTTTCTGTTCTGCAGCAGCAGCAACTTCTAGTTTTTTCTGTTCTGCAGCAAATTCTAATTTTTTCTGCTCTGCATCAGCTTCTAATTTCTTCTGTTCTGCCTCAAATCTCCTTTCCTCCACTTGCATCTGCAATTTCTTAAGTTCAGCAGCAGTATCAGCTTCTTTTTCTAATCTTTTTTCTTCAGCTAGAGCTTTCCTTTCTTCTGCAGCAGCTTTTTTTTCTTCTATTTGAAGTTTTCTCTCTCTCCTCAGCCGCAGCTTTTTTTTCCTCAGCAGCAGCTTTTCTTTCTTCAACAGCAGCAGCAGTTTTTTTCTCTTCTGCAGCTAATGCTTTGTCATATTGAGCAACAGCCCATTGTTCTAAGTCTTTTCCAGTCTTATCAAGAGATTTTCCTTGTGCAATGAAATAATCTAATGTAGACATATTGTCTTCTTAAATCAGAAACCTGAAAAAGTAAATAAATTACCCTATTTCACTTTAATGGGAGACAAGTCTATACCATAGACTTAGTCTTAGTCCAAACTTGTATGGTTTATAATAACCAATGATAACTTGAGTACCTGTGGACAACAATAACTGTATCTCAAATACTGTGGGGACAAGCCTTACAAAGGTCTTGTATACCTCAATGTAATCAAAGATCACTTGAGTACCTGTGGAAAAAATATTTCCCTTTACCAATCACTTTGGGAGACAAGCCTTACAAAGGTCTTGTACATTTTGTTTTATAACAATAACAATCATAAAGTACTGATCTGTACTATACTATCAGTGTATACCACTATACGTCATATGTCAACTAAAGACATTACAAAGGACAAACAAGAAAAGACAATATGGACACATTTGCAGAGATCAAATTAAATTAAATAGGAGAAATGAAAAAAAAATGATCACAGAATCCGTGATGATAACCGCAATAAGATAACAAGACAAATAACGCCACAGTGTATAAACATAAGGGTGTAAAGAAATAAAAAATAGAAAAGATGAGACCTACAATTATACAAACAAATCAAACAAAACTAAGGAACACAAAATTATTAACAAAAACAACGAAGAAAAGAACACCTCATCACAACTAACAGAAATAGCAGCAAATTGTTGCTAACAAATTTCCAATTAAGAAAATGTGTACCTATAGAATACTAGTACCAGACCAATGTCACTCGGCATACCTTGTACTAGTCACACAGAACATAAACTAATTTAATACATAACAAATAACATGTAAGCATAAATAGCATATAGCATACAATATAATTTATGTCATGAATGGAATGTGTTGCAGGTATAGTGTTGTAAAGCAGGCACAGTTTATTTTAATACTAATAACTTGCCACTTTATTCAGTAATAGATTTAATTTTAAACTATTACACTGTCAATTTTTCTCTGTTGAGCATATGAAGATCCAACGATGAACTATGCACTTTATGTTCAACAACACTGTGATTCTTCTGTACGTTGAGAAATGTCAACAATACTGCTCCAGATATTTTCTACACTTGATACCACTGTCCTGTGTAATACTGTCTGTACAGCGAAAAACTGTCAACAAGCGCTGACCTAGATACAGCATCCTATCGGTAATACAGGTCAAGCTGACATCGACTGTATAGCTGTCCTACTGGTGTTGATGTGTTCAAACAAATGTTCTTTCAGCTGTAAACTGTGATTCTCAACACAAAACTGCGTAAGCTGGACCCAGGAATCTGGCTCGCCACTGTAAAGTTTCTCTTTCTTCTTTCCACTCTGTAAAGTGTCAGTCTGTATGCTCTGTAAGGAAGAGTGGTGTGTTGTTGAGATCAGGCATGCTCCAGTCTACCCAGCTGTAAATGGGTAACTCACCCTAGTCCTGAGTTAGGGAAGGCAAAGGCTCCAGGGGAAGCAGGCCCTAAACTTGGTCACTTCAACCGACGCAGGATGGTGTATGTATGAAGTAGAAGTGTAGAGTGTGATTACCGCGAATGGTGTACTGTTCGTGTGCTGACCAATATAACCACTCATACACTTGTGTCTACAAGGCACCAATGCAGACTGCTGGAATCTTTGTTTACTCAATTTATTCAGACGTACACACTGGGACATACGAGTACATCATGGTATGTTGACATATCAATTTGTAGGTATACATAGCAGATCTGAAGTCATGACACATTCAGAAATAATGGGCAGTACATCAAAAGTTCAATGTCATGATACATTATGGCCGCATCCCCCTATCTGACTAAACGCGTCAGTGAAGGCAGATCGGTGAATAACTAAAGTTACTTGACGTCCATAGTTTGTAGTATATTATTATGAAACCACGAAAAAGGGGGGGGGGGGTTTCTAGCAAGATTGAGATCTCCCTGTCACTGTCCGATAATAGGATAAATAATCTGTTCTCTTGGCAGTGATCAAAACATATGATGACCGAAATCTAACATGGCTGCCTCCCTGAGTTGTCGTTCACTCATTCATAGGAAGGAGAATATAAGCCAGAGTTAATTTATAATGGGTATATAAATGATTTCATAAATGTTTCCATACAGCTCTACGGTGATCAGGTTAATTCACGTAGCCATAACCGCTGCAGGAAAGTCTGTCATCGTCGTCGATACAAAACACGACCCTAGCGATACGAAGCACAATGTTCCATCTAGGTCGAATCGACATGAGATCATCAATATAGGGTCTGGCAATACATGGAGTCCGAATTATACATTGTACCGTACCTTAGGAGAGTCTCTAACATAAACTATAGTAGAGATACCATCTCCTTTAGAAGAAAACCACTTCATGAATTATATTTCCTTAAGAATCTACCAGCCCTTTGAAAAGTGCGTACCCGCCATTATCACGGTACATCGGAACTCATCACGACTTGTCAAGACAACTCATACTTCCGCTAGACCGGAATAACAAGAATCTAGTCCCTCCTACCCATCCAAAATATACAATATAGGACTGATTCTACTTGTACTAATAATATGTAATACATATGAATTCAGGCCATAAACACAATAAGCAAATTAATATATTTTCTGGCCCTAAAAAATAAGTACAAACGTAAGCGCAATATCCTTGCGCCGGATCAATATCCAGAACGATTACTCCTATAATCAAAAGTGTGAATCAAACATGGATTCTCTCGCTTTTACCATAGACAGCATTTTCATACACAAATGAATGAATGTCTATATTTTTCCCATATTAAATAGCCATATCGATTTTTGTAATATGTGCGTCAAAATATGCACGCAACACACCCCTACCCCGTTTTTTTAAGTTAATAATCTTCATGGTGCTTCATAACTTCCTCGTCAGTTTGCAAAGTGATTCTCTATCACCATTGTCAATTCCTTGATAATAATACGTTTAATTTGTGATTTTAAACAGGTCATATATAGAATATAAGATACTCTCTTGTCTACGTGTTTGTAAGAAAATAAATTCGTAAGAATGTCTTATTATAATTAATGTAAGTGGGTAATAGTAATGTGTTTTTGTATGCCATTCAGTCACGCTTTTTTTTTTTAAGTAGAGCAGGGGAAATAATTGGTGATTGTTTTTCATGACAGAACGTTAGACCAAGAGAAAGTGGTGGGACTGCTGGAGATGTCGCTCTTGACATGACTTCAGAGGTAAGTTAGAGGTAAAGCTTGTACTATGTATATGACTAATGCGTGAGGCCAGCTTTTCTCTGAGAGATTGTGTTGTATTAAAGACACTACCTGATAACTGTAGAAAACACTATTATCACAAAATGTCTGTATCGCATGCAGAACCCTATCCGTTTTTTTATATTTAGATATTAACATCACACTTATGCGTTATCAATGAAGTGCTGCTATATATGGATGAGAAATATCCTACTCAGCAGTAAAAGAACTCAAGGCCTTTGCCAATTCGTGATTTTAAACAGATCATATATAGAATATAAGATACCCTCTTGTCTACGTGTTTGTAAGAAAATAAATTCGTAATAATATCTTATTATAATCAATGTAAGTGGGTAATAGTAATGTGTTTTTGTATGCCATTCGGTCATGCTTTTTTTTAGTAGAGCAGGGGAAATAATTGGTAATTTGTTTTTGTATGTCATTCAGTCATGCTTTGTTTTTTTACTTTTTTTTTTTTTAAAGCAGAGCAATGGAAATAATTGGTGATGGTTTTTCATGACAGAACGTTAGACCAAGAAAAAGTGGTGGGTCTACTGTAGATGTCTCTCCTTGTCGCGAGGACGTTTTGAGGAGATAGGCCAGCTTGAATGGAATGGAAGAATAAAGATAATAATGTCTTATAGATAGCTTCCGAGTTTGAAGAAACTGCCTCTCCTCGGGAAATAGTGTACTAGAAATTTATTTCAAAGAGAATTCTGGTACGTAAACAGGATATTTTCTGGACGATAAATTCTTCCTCAGGAATCCTACAAAAGGACTGTCTAAACCACATAAGGTAGAGAAAGAGATTTGGTGTCCAGCCACAATTAAAATATCCCGACCCAATAGAAATTAATTGAATTATGGCTGAGCCCCCAGGGTGTAGATTTATATTTAAAACAAAAATACAGCCCAAATAAAGTTAAAAAGAAAAATAACAACAGACTCTGTTATGTAAAGTTGAATAAAAGGGTATAGAATCTTACATTTCTTATTATACATATAAATATGAAAAAAGAGTTTAGCTCTACTGTTAAGAAAAAAAAAACAACTAGTTTGTCATCCTATGGACCAGAGATCTTTTCTATGGTAGTGTTGCTGGTAGGTGTTAATACTCATCTCCTCCAGGACTGTAGTAGCTGCGGAGATGATTTTTGTTCGGACTCTCTTGGTTTGGTATGCTCCAGCACTTTGGTCTCATAAACAGTTCTAAGGGTTCAGAGGGTGTCAGAGTTTACTTCCCTGGACTCAGTGCACATCACAGATAAGGATGGGGTAAGTCACCTCTGCTGAATATCTCTTCTGCTTATGGGATGTGTGGTATGGTTACTGGGTGATAGGATATGGTTGGGTATGATAACCTATTTGATAGGGTATGGTGGGTAAGGGTAATCTTTGGTACCATGGACTTGTACCCTGGACCTGGTTTAGGTATCTGGTAACCGCAACCTGGTTTAGTACTGTGTAACCGCAACCTGGGTTTAGTACTGTGTAACAATAACCTGGGTTTAGTACTGTGTAACCGCAACCTGGGTGGACTGGAAACAATTGAAGTACCGTTAGTGGTTTTCAAGAGCAATCATCTCCCAAGTCTGATGGCCGGTAAGCGTCCATCAGAAATTAAATTAACACAAGGTTAACTACCATTCATTAACAATGTGTGATCTATTATCTATGAACTACTCCTTCTTAACTGACATTATAGCGTATCTTGAGTTCTCAGTCTCTATCTGGCTGTCTGCTTATTTACAGCAGTGGTTTTCCCCATGTGGGCAATGAGTTTCACAAACTGTGAGGTAGGGGCTGGGGTCATCAAATGGTTGAGAACCACTGGTTCACCTAGTGCCCATAGAGCAGTATTTTAATTCTGGGGTCACTGTCAACAATGGTTTGAGAACCACCGAGTAATAGTTTCCTATGCTGCTTTAACTTGGTGGGGTGTCATTGCTGCCAAGGTCTGAGAACCAATGATTTACATTCTTGCTTACTCGAGCAGTAAATCATTTGGAGGGTAGTCATGGTCTCAAGGCTTGAGAACTGCTGACTTACATTTTGTCAGTCAAGTGGTAAATTCATTAAATAGCTAAATAATTGCAAGCATTCTAAACGTCTTGGTTCCTGTAGCAAATAACATTCATACACTGATAATAAAATAGTTCTTCAATCATACATAAAATAGTTCTTCAATCATACAACATGGTATATGCATAGGATTGCATTAAATACATGTAAAGAACCTTCCATAATGAAAAACACATTAATGTCCCTTATGTGACAAAGTGAGAAGAAGTGATTGAGAACACTGTTATCAAGTTTGTAGTCTTGACAGAGAACACAGAAGCCTTATAAGAAATAGAAAATAGAAGGACCACTAATACACTTCTATTTTGCTTGGGTCAATATGCAAATCTCAAAGTAACAACAATAATATAACCCTGTCTTATTTCCGCCAGGCTGGGAAATAAAGATCAGTGGTTAATTAGGTCTATGACCTCAGCAACTCATACATTAGTTTGAGTGATCTGTAAATATGCAAATAACAATTATTGTCACTGAAAATGGAAATGCATTTAAACTTTAACAAAAAGTTACTGCAATAGCAAGCTGTTGATAAACATATGATTATTCATGTTATAAAATCAGCAGTATTAGTTAGATCTACTTACTTCGCTCAACTGAATTCACTACAAATATTTTCGCAACAGTAATGCCCACTCAAGGGCCCATAGATTCCGTCTCCTTCGAAGGATGGTAGCGGTCTAATGGCTTAAAATTTCCTCCCAAAATTCCAGCTGTATTTTTGGGTCGACCTCTTGGGTGGCATTGTTGCAAATTTCTATTTTGGTCCCAGGGGTATCAAGTTAAGTTCATTAAACTCGCCCTAGTATCCACTGTGTACGTGTTTGCAGTGGCAGGCAGGGTTTCTGTCCCTTTCTTGATTTACGTGTGTCCTGTTCGTGACATCCGGTCTGTTCGTAGGACTGATTTTCACCTTTTCAAGTGGAAAGACTTAGGCTGGCGAAGTGAATAATTTATTACCTTTTGGCCGTGTGAATCCCGAGGCTAGCGAATACTGGGAAATCTAATACTAGAGATAGAGAGACTTTTGGTTTCTTGTCAAATGATAGGAGAAATTTGTAGAGGGATAAAAAAATAGACAGAAGAAAAAGTCGGGGAGAGTCGTTCCACGACCCTCCTGACATGACTATTTCAGAGGTAAGTTAGAGGTAAAGCTTGTACTATTTCTATGACTAATGCGTGAGACCAGCTTTTCTTTGAGAGATTGTGTTGTATCAAAAACACTACCTGCTAACTGTAGAAAACATTATTATCACAAAATGTCTGTATCACATGTGTCAGATCACCTATTTATTAAGATAGCACCACTGTAATGTGGAGGAGCCGCGGTAGCATAGTGGTTAGTGCACTGGCTTCCTAGCGCAGTGGTCTATGGTTCGATCCCCAGATGAGGCGGAAAAATTTTTAGGCCACAAACGGCTCCTGGGTCGACCCAGCCCCAAATGGGTACCAGAGCTACTCTGGGAAGGTTAAGGCGGCCGGCGTGATGCCGACCACATCACCCCTCGTGTGCCGACGGTCAAGATAATATGGGCCTAACACCATATTCCCAATATGTCTAAATGGGTGTGTAACGGGTTCCTTTACCTTTACTTTTACTGTAATGTGGACTTATAATAATAATAATAATAGGCTCGCTCTACTAGGAGTACGTACCAACGGGCTGATCACCCGTTTGCCAGTCACTTTGATTACGGAAACAACAGCGAACGGATTGATTTGTCGTTGCCCTAAAGACGCCATTAGGCGTGATGGGAACAGCGGCAAAGAAAATCTATTCGCTGTTGCCCTTAAGACGCCACTAGGCGTAATGGCCACTGACTGCTTTGCCGGTCGTTGGCTAAGGACGGAAGAAGAAGAAGACTAGGAGTACGGCCACACCACAATGGCTGACATAAGAAAATCAAAACTTTCTACAGGTACTTCCCTTTAATATTTATGCACACACAATAAGGCCTCACACGGCCAACCAACGTATGAAATACAATATAACAAGGAAATGCCTTAACAACTTAGATTGTCATTATCATACACAACAGTATTACTTACACTGATAAACTGCAGCGAATAATGCTCACTATGAGCGGCCAAACCTATGACAAAGAAATACTCAAATCTTCAACAACTTCTAACGGCCTGTAACAAATCCAGTCCAGACACTACACTGTCCTGGAAACAAAACTTAATAATCCAATAGAACTGGAAAATGTCAAGCCTTTCTAACAAATAATCCGTGACATGGACTTCACATCTAACGCTGGCAACAGGGAAGAATATATCCGGACAAGATGCTAGACTCTGACTGACCAGCTTCGCGCCTAGTTGTTGCCGGCTTCCGCCTTGTCACTTGACTCGCCGGTTAAGTTATCCCAGTGTTCCCAACCTCAGTGTTGCCCGGCTGATTTTTCGTCACTGCAAAGTAGCGCCGTGACATTCACCCTTCCCCCCCCCCCCTTTTTAAGAAGAAAACGTACGTTTTCTTCCATGGGAGGAAGCTTCGCCCGACCCCTGTAGGTGTTTGGACGACCAAATGCCATCACAGCATCTCCTCATCTGACTAGAGAATGCCATAGTTCTCCACTACCACTGTCGTTCCTGCATTCTCCCACCATCTACAAAACACAACATGAGTATGACGTAGGTTATCCAAGCTTCTGGAAGTCGTAAAAAATGACAACGACTGTCCTCCCCTGGTCACCCAAAACAAAATGCATAGTACATCTGTGTTAACTCTTATAAAGGCACCCATCACAGTAGATAATCTTATAGAATAAACAGTCATTTGTAACATTGTTTAGATATACCTTAAATTCAACTGTATAGACAATTGCCTTTATGGCACCATAATACATAAATTCCAAAGCCTAACACAGTGTAGCATAAATACCCTCTTTACAGTTTACAAAACATGGCAATAACATGTGACCTCCACCTCCTCAGTCACCCTCACTACGTTCCAAAGCTGTACAGAACCACTTATATTATATTGGAACAGTACTGGTGGCGTGGATCAGACTCTACAGTTTGGTTCACGTTAACCGAAACACCTTAACTGGATACGAGACCCGAAACTATCCCTTGCTATTGCTGGACTATCAGCAAGTGGTTATGGAGCAACGACATGTGCTTCCACTTGACTGAATTACGCGCACCCCACATATTCTAGATTCTGACTGACCAGCTCGCGCCTAGCTTTTGCCGGCTTCCGCCTTGTCACGTGATACGCCGGTTAAGTTATCCCAGTGTTGCCAACCCACCTGTGTTGCCCGGCTGATTTTTCGTCACTGCGAAATAGCGCCGTGACAACATGCAAAACCCTATCCGTTTTTTTACATTTAGATATTAACATCACACTTATGCGTTATCAATGAAGTGCTGCTATATATGGATGAGAGATATCCTACTCAGCAGTAAAAGAACTCAAGGCCATTGCCAACAAAATATCATGTGTGGACAAAAATCAGCAATATGAAACAGTAGACAAAGGAGGACATGTATCTAAAATGGCAAATGAAGAGATGCATCTAACCTGACAAACTAGAAGATGTGTATCTAACCACACAAAATATGAGATGCATCTAACCAGCAAACTAGAAGATATGTATCAAACCACACACAAGTTTAAAAAAAAAACAATTTTTTCCAAAATACTGGCCGCCAACTGTTACCGGTGGGTTTTCTTTACTGGACTGACATTGACAATGATGTTGTCAGGGCTGTCGGGCTTACAACATGTGGCCGACGTATTTCTTTGTAACGCGAATATGATGTGGGCCGTTTAACTTTAGCGCATGTTGATGATCTGAATAATAATGATGGAACCCGGTAACTCTGGATGGGTCAACACAGCATGACCAACTGGTAACGTTGAAACTCTGCACTCGTTGGAAGAGTTATGGACGATAACATATTTTATTCTTGACGAAACTTATAACAGTAGTTCAGAACATCTTCAATAGCGTAGACAGGGCACACATGTACAAAGCAAGATTACATTCACCAGAGGCGTTGACTGACTGCACTAACCGTTACCAAGTCAAGGTTAACGTATTTACAGGAGATCAAGTATGGAGGCAAGATACTTGAAACGAGCCGCTTCTGGCTAAATATTCAAATTATAAGCTTCTTGGCATAGCTCCCTCAAGAAGAGTGTATTCATCTTTCAGATTATCATAATTACTACATATTCGTGTCTTCCCTAGACTTGGGTAAGAACACCATAACCAATCACGTCTATACCCGACGCTAGTTATCTCGATCTGCCTCTAGTACGTTGCCCGGATAGCAACAAATCACCGCAACAAACCGCGCCATACCCGTTTAAGAATGGTGCATGGTTGTACACAAATAATTAAACATAAAATTAACCTAGATGCGCTCAAATGTGCGTCTACAAAATACTAGACGCACATGTGAGGATTACAAACATTTAACTTCCCCCTCTATGAATAGAAAATAATTTAACATGTATCTAACATGACAAATGAAGAGATGCATCTAACCAGACAAACTAGAAGATATTATTTAACCACACAAAAGTAGAGATGTATTTCTGCGGACAAAAGAAGAGATATATCCAACCAGACACAAGTAGAATATATCCTTCCAGATTTAAGTAGAGACTCGCAAATGTCATCTCATGTTTTCTTTTCCAGCCTGAGCTAGGAATTGAACCCACTCCATGTTAGTTACGACTTTCAACTTCTCTCCTGGTTTTATCCATGCTGCCGCTTAGGCAATTGTGAAAGTAACCGTTATGTTACATATAAATTATTGTCCTGAATTCCATAGCCTTTTGTGGTTGCTCCACATGATGCTCTTTCCAGTTTCACCAAACCTCTTAAGCCTTTGTTCTTGACTGTCCTTTCGCACTCAACCGTTTCAGATTAAACACTGAGGCAGCCACTAGACCTCGTGCATCTACCTCTATAGCAATGACTTTTGCTGTGAATCCTCCATGTCTCAAGTCAGTGGCTTGGCTAGTTTAAACGAGTGCTCCACATCTAATCTGAATTCAATTCAGGTCAAAAATTCTAATCTGGTGAAATGATGAGGAATGGAGCACTATATCTGGTTGTCTTCAAGGTCTCCTGATGATTTATGGATATGTCCCTCGCCTGAGTAGATCTACAGCCATCTCTCAGTCACTTGCACGATCTACAGTAGATAGTAAAACTGAAATTTGGTTTTTGATGTGCTGACTCTCCTGCCCTCAGAAAGTATGTATTTGCAGAATTGGTCTAACTTTGCTGTTTGCCTTAACCCTTTCCATGTCTGTCTTAACAGCAAGTTAATTTAGCATCCTGTTGTGGCACCATGTGTATTGCCCATGCCCTAATTACACTTGGAGACAAATAGGATTTGTTATTGAGCTATACGTAGTTTTGACAAAAAGGATTTGTTAGTGAACGAAGTTGTGTTGACAAAAAGGATTTGTTAGTGAACTAAGTAAGTGTTGAGAAATAGGATTTGTTATTGAGCTATAGGTAGTGTTGACAACAAGGATTTGTTAGTGAACTAAGTTAGTGTTGAGAAATAGGATTTGTTATTGAGCTATAGATTGTGTTGACAAAAAGGATTTGTTAGTGAACTAAGTTAGTGTTGAGAAATAGGATTTGTTATTGAGCTATAGGTAGTGTTGACAACAAGGATTTGTTAGTGAACTAAGTGTTGAGAAATAGGATTTGTTATTGAGCTATAGATTGTGTTGACAAAAAGGATTTGTTAGTGAACTAAGTTAGTGTTGAGAAATAGGATTTGTTATTGAGCTATAGGTAGTGTTGACAACAAGGAATTGTTAGTGAACTAAGTTAGTGTTGAGAAATAGGATTTGTTATTGAGCTATAGGTAGTGTTGACAAAAAGGATGTGTTAGTGAACTAAGTTAGTGTTGAGAAATAGGATTTGTCTGTAAACTACAGTTAGCGTTGAGAAGTTAGATTTGCTAGGGAACTCCATTTGGTGTTGAGAAATAGGATTTGTTAGAGAGCTACATTCAGTATTAAGAAGTAAGCTTTACCACTGAGAAGTTAGATTTGTTAGTAAATCACAGTTTGTTTTATGAAGTAGGATTTGTTATTGAGCTACAGTTAGTGTTCAGAAATATCGTTTATTAGTAAGCTACAGTTCGTGCTGAGAAGTAGGATTTGTTTGTGGACTTATTAATTATTTGTGACCGTCGAAGTCTAATATCTGCCACAAAAAACATATTGTTGATGATCTGTATTAGTAGTATGTTCGATCTCTGGCCGTTACGATATATATATACTTCATCTAAATAACTTCATATAACGCGACAGCAGCAGTACGATGCTCTGGCATATATGACGAACGTGATGCAAACGATGGGTCTGGTTTTCACAATTTAATGCACCAACGTATTTACAGGCATGTAGGAAATGTTCATATACAAAAGATTATCCTTGCAAACTTCCTAAGCTTCCACTCACTTGCTTCAACCACAGTTATTCAATAAATCTGTCAGTACTACTCTGAGAACCTCGTTACTGGTCACAGATGCTAATATCTCTTTAACTCTTGTTTCTCGCATTATGTTCTGTTTCTATCTGTTGTCGCAAAAATATGTTCTCGTATAAAAATGTTTATCTTGCCGTTCTTGGTTAATGGTTTACTAGCCTAACCACTAGGATGTCGAAATTTCCCAAGACTTTCTTATCTCTGGCTTATTTGCATCTACATTCCATATCACTTGAAGAAAAAAATGTTGACTTGACAATTCGATCGAAATCTTAATTCACTTAATTAGCGGTCTACATACTTTGATATCTTAAAAGTGTCCTCGAAATTACTCTACATAATTCTCATACAGAAATAATCTCTGCAATCTTCAAATAGTGTCTTGTCTTCAACTTGAAGGGACTGGAGTTGTACATCTGTTCACTACAGACGCGCAGCTTCTTCAAGCTGGGAAAGAAACTCACTGTGTCGCTCGTCTAACTTCATGATCTGCACTACCTTAGGTTCTTTTATATTTGGACATGCGCCCTAATATAACCGACTAGGTTGAACGGGACGCGCCTCGCCAAAACGAGGCAAAACGTTATTTTTTTTTAAAACTGACTTTTAACCCACTGCTTTAACCACTGGCTATGTGATGTGTTATATGACATTACTCATTAATTACTTCTTGTTAAATATTCATTCATTCATAACCCTCCACTCCCAAAGGAGCATAGGCCTTTAACAAACATATGCCATGTCCTCCTGTCACGTGCCATCATCTCAAGCTCTTTCCACGTTCTCCTCATCATTTTCACCTCTGTTTCCAGCTCTCTTCTCCATATGCTTCTTGGTCTACCTCTGCCTCTCTTGCCCTGGGGGTTTCAGAACAAGGACTGCTTTGTAGTGCTATCAACAGGTTTTCTCAGTGTATGTCCTATCTATCGCCATCGTCTTCTTCTCATCTCTTGTTCGACTGGCACTTGTCTAGTTCTTGTCATCAGTTCCGCGTTGGTAACCTTGTCATACCATTTTAATCCCTCTATTCTACGCAAGCAACCATTTATGAAAGTCTGTAGCTTTTTGGTTGTTGTCTTTGTTGTTCTCCATGTTTCAGAGCCATACAATAGTACTGACTTCACATTTGAGTTGAAGATTCTTATTTTCGTGTTGGATCCGATTTCTCTTGATCGCCATATGTTTCCCAATGCAATGAAAGCTCCGCTTGCTTTTTTTATTCATTTTTTGATACCACTGTCTGTCCCTCCAACTTTGTCTATATTACTGCCAAGATATGGGTACGATTCTACATCATTTAGTGGTGTGTCCTTAAGTTCAAACTTGGGACCATTTCTGCATTTATTCTCATAATCTTTGCCTTTTCCCTGTGTATTTTCAGGCCCACTTGTTGTGACCTCTCATCGAGTATTTTCATTTTGTCTTGCATTTGATTATGGTTATTGGACAGAAGAGCCAAGTCATCTGCAAAATCTAGATCATCCAGCTGTTTAGTCAGAAATCACACATTCTATAAATATTTTTGTTGTTGGTAGGTTTTCTAGTTTTTTAAATTTTTGCCAGGTCAGCGGCCGTATGGCCTACTCTTTACGATTTACAGTTGCCGAGGAATTTTTAACGTGCGCAACCTGCACACAGGACTTCCATTTTTTTTTGCCCTTATCCAAGAAATCTAAGCATCCGATCTCACTACCCAGGAGACCAGGGGAGAGTATAACATCATTAGGACCACTGGTTCTGAAAAACATTTCCATAAATTATATCCCCTCTAGTGGAAATCGAACCCGGTACTTTTATAATTCGAGGCAGGCGTTATATCTCTGCCCCTCCGACCCACCCCTACCCCGTTTTTTTAAAATTAATAATCTTCAGGGTGCTTCATAACTTCCTCGTCAGTTTGCAAAGTGATTCTCTATCAACACTGTCAATTCCTTGATAATAATATGTTTAATTTGTGATTTTAAACAGGTCATGTATAGAATATAAGATACTCTTTTGTCTACGTGTTTTTAAGACATTAAATTCGTAATAATATCTTATTATAATCAATGTAAGTGGGTAATAGTAATGTGTTTTTGTATGCCATTCGGTCATGCTTTTTTTTTTTAGTAGAGCAGGGGAAATAATTGGTGATTGTTTTTCATGACAGAACGTTAGACCAAGAGAACGTGGTGGGACTACTGGAGATGTCTCTTCTGACATGGCTTTTCCACAGGTAAGTTAGAGGTAAAGCTTGTACTATGTCTATGACTAATGCGTGAGGCCAGCTTTTCTCTGAGAGATTGTGCAGTATCAAAGACACTACCTGATAACTGTAGAAAACATTATTATCACAAAATGTCTGTATCACACGCAAAACCCTATCCGCTATAGGTAGTGTTGACAAAAAGGATTTGTTAGTGAACTAAGTTAGTGTTGAGAAATAGGATTTGTTATTGAGCTATAGGTAGTGTTGACAACAAGGATTTGTTAGTGAACTAAGTTAGTGTTGAGAAATAGGATTTGTTATTGAGCTATAGGTAGTGTTGACAAAAAGGATGTGTTAGTGAACTAAGTTAGTGTTGAGAAATAGGATTTGTCTGTAAACTACAGTTAGCGTTGAGAAGTTAGATTTGCTAGGGAACTCCATTTGGTGTTGAGAAATAGGATTTGTTAGAGAGCTACATTCAGTATTAAGAAGTAAGCTTTACCACTGAGAAGTTAGATTTGTTAGTAAATCACAGTTTGTTTTATGAAGTAGGATTTGTTATTGAGCTACAGTTAGTGTTCAGAAATATCGTTTATTAGTAAGCTACAGTTCGTGCTGAGAAGTAGGATTTGTTTGTGGACTTATTAATTATTTGTGACCGTCGAAGTCTAATATCTGCCACAAAAAACATATTGTTGATGATCTGTATTAGTAGTATGTTCGATCTCTGGCCGTTACGATATATATATACTTCATCTAAATAACTTCATATAACGCGACAGCAGCAGTACGATGCTCTGGCATATATGACGAACGTGATGCAAACGATGGGTCTGGTTTTCACAATTTAATGCACCAACGTATTTACAGGCATGTAGGAAATGTTCATATACAAAAGATTATCCTTGCAAACTTCCTAAGCTTCCACTCACTTGCTTCAACCACAGTTATTCAATAAATCTGTCAGTACTACTCTGAGAACCTCGTTACTGGTCACAGATGCTAATATCTCTTTAACTCTTGTTTCTCGCATTATGTTCTGTTTCTATCTGTTGTCGCAAAAATATGTTCTCGTATAAAAAAATGTTTATCTTGCCGTTCTTGGTTAATGGTTTACTAGCCTAACCACTAGGATGTCGAAATTTCCCAAGACTTTCTTATCTCTGGCTTATTTGCATCTACATTCCATATCACTTGAAGAAAAAAATGTTGACTTGACAATTCGATCGAAATCTTAATTCACTTAATTAGCGGTCTACATACTTTGATATCTTAAAAGTGTCCTCGAAATTACTCTACATAATTCTCATACAGAAATAATCTCTGCAATCTTCAAATAGTGTCTTGTCTTCAACTTGAAGGGACTGGAGTTGTACATCTGTTCACTACAGACGCGCAGCTTCTTCAAGCTGGGAAAGAAACTCACTGTGTCGCTCGTCTAACTTCATGATCTGCACTACCTTAGGTTCTTTTATATTTGGACATGCGCCCTAATATAACCGACTAGGTTGAACGGGACGCGCCTCGCCAAAACGAGGCAAAACGTTATTTTTTTTTTAAACTGACTTTTAACCCACTGCTTTAACCACTGGCTATGTGATGTGTTATATGACATTACTCATTAATTACTTCTTGTTAAATATTCATTCATTCATAACCCTCCACTCCCAAAGGAGCATAGGCCTTTAACAAACATATGCCATGTCCTCCTGTCACGTGCCATCATCTCAAGCTCTTTCCACGTTCTCCTCATCATTTTCACCTCTGTTTCCAGCTCTCTTCTCCATGTGCTTCTTGGTCTACCTCTGCCTCTCTTGCCCTGGGGGTTTCAGAACAAGGACTGCTTTGTAGTGCTATCAACAGGTTTTCTCAGTGTATGTCCTATCTATCGCCATCGTCTTCTTCTCATCTCTTGTTCGACTGGCACTTGTCTAGTTCTTGTCATCAGTTCCGCGTTGGTAACCTTGTCATACCATTTTAATCCCTCTATTCTACGCAAGCAACCATTTATGAAAGTCTGTAGCTTTTTGGTTGTTGTCTTTGTTGTTCTCCATGTTTCAGAGCCATACAATAGTACTGACTTCACATTTGAGTTGAAGATTCTTATTTTCGTGTTGGATCCGATTTCTCTTGATCGCCATATGTTTCCCAATGCAATGAAAGCTCCGCTTGCTTTTTTTATTCATTTTTTGATACCACTGTCTGTCCCTCCAACTTTGTCTATATTACTGCCAAGATATGGGTACGATTCTACATCATTTAGTGGTGTGTCCTTAAGTTCAAACTTGGGACCATTTCTGCATTTATTCTCATAATCTTTGCCTTTTCCCTGTGTATTTTCAGGCCCACTTGTTGTGACCTCTCATCGAGTATTTTCATTTTGTCTTGCATTTGATTATGGTTATTGGACAGAAGAGCCAAGTCATCTGCAAAATCTAGATCATCCAGCTGTTTAGTCAGAAATCACACATTCTATAAATATTTTTGTTGTTGGTAGGTTTTCTAGTTTTTTAAATTTTTGCCAGGTCAGCGGCCGTATGGCCTACTCTTTACGATTTACAGTTGCCGAGGAATTTTTAACGTGCGCAACCTGCACACAGGACTTCCATTTTTTTTTTGCCCTTATCCAAGAAATCTAAGCATCCGATCTCACTACCCAGGAGACCAGGGGAGAGTATAACATCATTAGGACCACTGGTTCTGAAAAACATTTCCATAAATTATATCCCCTCTAGTGGAAATCGAACCCGGTACTTTTATAATTCGAGGCAGGCGTTATATCTCTGCCCCTCCGACCCACCCCTACCCCGTTTTTTTAAAATTAATAATCTTCAGGGTGCTTCATAACTTCCTCGTCAGTTTGCAAAGTGATTCTCTATCAACACTGTCAATTCCTTGATAATAATATGTTTAATTTGTGATTTTAAACAGGTCATGTATAGAATATAAGATACTCTTTTGTCTACGTGTTTTTAAGACATTAAATTCGTAATAATATCTTATTATAATCAATGTAAGTGGGTAATAGTAATGTGTTTTTGTATGCCATTCGGTCATGCTTTTTTTTTTTTTTTTTTTTTTTAGTAGAGCAGGGGAAATAATTGGTGATTGTTTTTCATGACAGAACGTTAGACCAAGAGAACGTGGTGGGACTACTGGAGATGTCTCTTCTGACATGGCTTTTCCACAGGTAAGTTAGAGGTAAAGCTTGTACTATGTCTATGACTAATGCGTGAGGCCAGCTTTTCTCTGAGAGATTGTGCAGTATCAAAGACACTACCTGATAACTGTAGAAAACATTATTATCACAAAATGTCTGTATCACACGCAAAACCCTATCCGCTATAGGTAGTGTTGACAAAAAGGATTGGTTAGTGAACTAAGTTAGTGTTGAGAAATAGGATTCGTTATTGAGCTATAGGTAGTGTTGACAAATAGGATTTGTTAGTGAACTAAGTTAGTGTTGAGAAATAGGATTTGTTATTGAGCTATAGGTAGTGTTGACAAAAAGCATTTGTTAGTGAACTAAGTTAGTGTTGAGAAATAGGATTTGTTATTGAGCTATAGGTGGTGTTGACAAAAAAGATTTGTTAGTAAATTAAGTTAGTGTTGAGAAATAGGAATTGTCTGTAAACTACAGTTAGCGTTGAGAAGTTGGATTTGCTAGGGAACTCCATTTTGTGTTGAGAAATATGATTTGTTAGAGAGCTACATTCAGTATTAAGAAGTAAGATTTACCACTGAGAAGTTAGATTTGTTAGTAAATCACAGTTTGTTTTATGAAGTAGAATTTGTTATTGAGCTACAGTTAGTGTTCAGAAATATGGTTTATTAGTAAGCTGCAGTTTGTGCTGAGAAGTAGGATTTGTTTGTGGACTTATTAATTATTTGTGACCGCCGAAGTCTAATGTCTGCCAGAAAAAAAACATATTCTTGATGATCTGTTACTGTGGTATGTTCGATCTCTGGCCGTTACGGTTTGTCAGCTCTCAATACAATTATATACTTCACCTAAATAACTTCATATAACGCGACAGCAACAGTACGATGCTCTGACATATATGACGGACGTGATGCAAACGATGGGTCTGGTTTTCACAATTTAATGTACCAGCGTATTTACAATCATGTAGGAAATGTTCATATACAAAAGATTATCCTTGCAAACTTCCTAAGCTTCCACTCACTTGCTTCAACCACAGTTATTCAATAAATCTGTCAGTACTACTCTGAGAACCTCGTTACTGGTCACAGATGCTAATATCTCTTTAACTCTTGTTTCTCGCATTATGTTCTGTTTCTATCTGTTGTCGCAAAAATATGTTCTCGTATAAAAATGTTTATCTTGCCGTTCTTGGTTAATGGTTTACTAGCCTAACCACTAGGATGTCGAAATTTCCCAAGACTTTCTTATCTCTGGCTTATTTGCATCTACATTCTATATCACTTGAAGAAAAAAATGTTGACTTGACAATTCGATCGAAATCTTAATTCACTTAATTAGCGGTCTACATACTTTGATATCTTAAAAGTGTCCTCGAAATTACTCTACATAATTCTCCTACAGAAATAACATCTGCAATCTTCAAATAGTGTCAGTATAGTAGGGAGGAAACGATTATTTTTCTGGAGGTGCGCAGGAGGCGCGCTAGGAGGCGCGTGATTTTTATATAAGCGAATTCAGGAGGTGCGCCAGGAGGCGCGTGACTTTTTTATAGTCTGCAGGCGCGTGACTTTTATATAAGGAAAATGGGACCCAAAGATGCATCAATAGAGAATGCAGTCAGCGACTCATAGCTTGACTGCTTGCGTCAGGGTCAGCGAACCAGAGCTGATCAAGACCCTACTCCACCTCCACGTGGTGGTCCTGGAAACAGGCTGCATCACTGCAGTCTGGCTGAGAGAGTAGGGATCGAAGAGGGAAGGCAAACCCGGTCCCAAAAAATGCCGTGCTGAAGTCGGATGTGCCGGCCGAAAGGCGCAGATATCGCAGCTCCGCTGTAAACAGACACAACGCAACCAACGTCCTTTTCAGGTCAAACGAGGAAGAAGAAGAAGATATCGGGAAAATGTGGTGGTGGGCGTGTTGTTGTGTGTTGTTGTTTATTTGTGTAGACATACATATATATATATACGATATATTACAACATTTAGACAACAGTTAGACGATATATTTAGTTATACAACAGGAAGACGATATATTTAGACAATATATTTACAAGAGTTAGACAACAGTTAGACGATATTTAGTTACACACACACACATATATATATATATATATATATATATATATATATATATATAATATTTATATATATATATATATATATATATATATAGTTATATATAAAAGAAAACACTAGATACATTTTATATATTTATTGACAAAATTAGTTGGTCTATGGGTGACGTCTAACCGCACTTCTTTTTCGTGTACTCCTAGGAGCTCTCAGAGCACAGTCGGTTCGGATTACTTTATGAGTTCTCTTTCGTGTACACCCAGTTGGTGGGTGCGGTGGTAGTCATGTGAGGGGTGAGTGTCTATGAAGGAAAAACAGACTTGTGGCTCGTTAGCCAGGGTCTGACTAGTCGAAAAACTAATCGATCATTGGCGTGTTGTCTAGCCAAAAATGGTAGTAGAACGCGTTGCATAGTACCACCGTGAGCCTTGACCAAGATGAAATAAATGGCGTAGAGCACACAAACATTGGTAACTACATCTTGTAAATGTCTAGCGTTGTAGTTAACAGGTCGGTTAGCGTTTCTGGCTATAAAATTAACCAGGTCCGGGTGTCTAGGTGGTAGTCCGAAAGAATCAAAATATTCAAAAGTCCCAAGGCCATTATAATATAGAGCGACCCAGTGGTCACCGGGGCTGTAGCTAGGGTCAGTGTTGATGACGAAAGCAGCCGTCTGACTCGAATCGATACGTAGAGGTAATTGGTCACGAGCTAAAACTTTAACGAGCCCAGTTCGTTTAACAAATATTTCTGACAGGAGGATGGTTCGTATCTCGTCTGTATTCATCGTTTAACTGGTGTAGTCTGTCAAAACTTGGAGAGATTTCGAGCTCTCCAAGATCGAGTCTTGCTCGGCGTAGACGAGGACCTGTAATGGTTCGGACGTGACCTCGGAGAATTTAAGTTCTACTGAGACAGAGCCCGACTTGTCCATCTCAAACTGGTCACCGTCCAGTAGACTGGGGGTGAGGTGAAAGGCGTATAAGGCGTACCCATTCTTAAAATGTCTAAATTCAAAGTCGTTGCCGGCGTCTTTGCCAACCAGTCCCATAACTAGATTCGTCCCGAAGACGGCTTTCACGTACTGGTTGTGCTCTTAATCCATCGAAAAAGGCTTGCCACTGACTGTTCTACCGTCCGCGCTGACATTTAAATATATCAGACCAAAAGTAGCGAACTTGAACGGATTAGACGTATACGACCCGTTAAAAGCGGTCGAAGTGACTAGGCCAATCACGATCCGTGTAGGTGTTTGACTGAGAAATAGATTATCCTGCATGTGCGATAGCATACCTCTAGGAATAGAGAAAGTTTTTAGCATAACTCGTTCCAAAGGGTACTTGGTATTACCTCGCAACAAGGCTTTCTCGTGGGCTAGAGAGACGGCTGGGTTTAATTTGGCTTTCCGGACAACCAGGGCCGCATAAGTTATAATAGATTTATAACCACCGGCGGGGTCGTTTCCCAGCACGTTGAACGCATCTTTAGACAGCGTGAGTTTTACTTTAACTGTCACACCATTTAACAGGTAGCGATCTTGGGCGAAGATATCTGAATGTAACCGACCCATCATATCAATGTCCTGAGAACCAGCCGCTATATGTCGACGCAGTCTTAGTCCGTTGTTATTATCACGACTTGTTTCCGTATTAAAGTTTGGCGTGTCTTTGTAAAACAGAGCCGCTGTCATATGGCCTCGTTTGGCTTCCTCCCCGTAATTCAACGTGGCTTCCAGGTACGCTCTATAAGGGTAGGTGTTCTCGCTGGGTGTGATCAGCGTGTCGTTCAGGGAAACGTCGACTTGGGAGAATAAACAGTGCAGGTAATAGTTGATCGGGGCCACCTCTGCATCAGCGGGTAATGTGTTACCATTAGCTAACGTGATTTTGGCGCGCACGTGCAGAAAAGTATTGAACAAATCTAGATATTCTTCACCGTTTCCCGATATTACAAATTCCTACCGGACTTCCGGGGGCTAATCGGCAGCCAAACGGGTGTATCTTCCACCAAATTGTCCCTCTTCTACGGCTGTCTGCGTTGGTGGTACGCTAAACAAATCTAGACCACTGGGAAGACATTCGCACGAGCTGGGGTGAATAAGCGCCATATCATTCACAAATACATATCAGAGTACCAGTCAGCTTCATTCTGGTGGGAATTGAGATTTAGGGCGAGCTCGGTTTACTTCGTTTTATTCGTTTCGGCTCGCCAGGTTCTTGGGCAGCTCTTCATCGTATTTCTTTTTCTGCTAAGACCAGCTACCCGATATTGTGTTAGTTGGTGAGGTGGTCAAAGGCTCCTATAATAAACGCTGACCCGATTCCTTGGCTCGTTCACGAAATGGACTCACCCAATATTTACTGCTCGGCTAAAACGCGTCGCACTCGCGACCTGTAGACCGGTGGCAACCCCTTCTCTGAGTAAAACTTTGCCTCCCAGGTTTTAACCACGGGAGAAACCATGCGACCGAGCCCGCTGACCTGATAAGAATAATACCCCAAGCCATGATCCTACTTTGACTTACTGCCTACGATAATACACTGGCATCCGTTGGCCAAGCTTGGTTGCAGTAAAAACTAACATCATTTTGGGGTTTCGTTAGTATGGGTACATGTCTGACCATTTTTTTATATTCAAAATCAAACCGTCTGTGGTTCGGAAGTGTCATTGTAAACACCGAAGCTTACGCTAGTGTATGGATATAGTCTTTCACCCTGGTTCATTAGTTAAAAGGATTTCCACACGCGTCAAACGAAAAAACGGCTCAAGGGTACGTAGTGTAGTTTGGGCGTAATCCATAAAAAACCGAAGCGGTAGTCCTGTCCAAAATAAGGGACAATCCGTAACAAAGGGACAGAGGCATCTCAAACGGTTTCTCGAGCCGCTACGAGGTCACGCAGTTATCAACGTATACATTTTTTTCATATCAATTTAACAGCTATCCATTTGTACTTCAGTCCTCTCCTCGTAGTATTCGGTTCGATGTCTGTGAGCGAGGCGAGGGAAGGCAAGGTAAACTAACATGTGTTTCAACGTCTCGCTAATTCTTAAACTTCAACCTCCAGATCATAACAGATTCAAGGTGGGCTTTATTATTGTTAAAATGGGAATTTAAAATCGGGTCCAAGATTTTCATCCACATCCGTGTCTAAAAGCAAACGATTCAACTCGTTTGATCAGCGTGTCGGGCAAACGTGAGTTAGTATAGACTCAATCGTCTTTGGTTGGGAAAAATAGTAATGTATCCATACGTCATCACTCTAGCACGTTATTAAAAATAACTTTTGGAAGAAATTGAATTCTCTACCAAACCAACCTCGTAACGCGAAAGTCAAGTCTAATAGCCTGTGGCAAATTTGACGAAAAAAGTTGACCGGCGTTTATTGTTTGGGTATATTTTCATCGAAGGGCATTGCTGGGTATTAGTCACGTATAAAAACTCATACCTATCTTAGGGTTAGGTAACATGTAACCTCTAAACAATCTGAACTCGCATTTATAGGCGATCCAAAACTTGCCCCGTTCCGGTAGTGCTCTGCGTTTTGTACGACTCAGATTGTATTTAACGAGATCCCCGATTGGACACACATATATAATAAAGTTGAATATTTTATTCCCGTTAATGATATCCACCAAAAGGATAAATATAAGTGGATGGAAGCAGACATCATCATCATCAGTTGATAAGATCTCTATGGTGTTGTTTGCTCCACTGTAGTGTATGGAATGTCAACTTGACCTACGCAGTGGTGTGTAGACATGGATTGAGTGTATAATGTGCGAATGATAATAAAGGTTCGTGGTGTTGACAAAAAATGTTCTTTTCTCACACTCATGTATGGCTGGAAGTCATCGACACCAACGACTGTGTACCTTTACTAAAGTTTAATTGGACGTACACACTCGACAGCACAGATAGTGACAAATCACAGGTTGCCATAATACATCATAGTACAGTGGATAAATGGTCTTGCAATGTTACATGGGCACTCATGTAGAATAATTGTATAATGGACTGTCAGTAGCCAAGCACTCAGTATCGCCCATACATATATATCATCTGACTTCACTGACTGAGCACGTCAGCTTATAAACAATATTTCAGATGGCTTCTAAACCTAATCTCGTTTAGCGACGATTCTCCCACATAATGTTCAGCACATATTTTTCCATATAATAATATTGAACCGCTGATAAAGGGTTCTCATGTGTAGCAGTGATCTCTGGACTAAACAAGCGATAATACGGGCATCCCCTTTTCTCTTCTTGAAAGTCACTACATGTTTGGTTCCAAGATGGCTTCACTCGTGAGCTGTCACTCACGTTTGGATACAGATAATGAATCTGTCCTAAAGTTAGTCATTCATAAAACATTGCATTGCTCTGTAGATTTGATCATGAACAATTGACTGCATTCTACAGAATATAGTGCTGCTAGGAATCGAAGTCGTTTTCATCGAGTCAAATATATTCTCTTAGATATTCAAATCGTACCTATCGAAAATGGTGGCTTGGTACGAGAGTTCATAAGAGTATCTTTGATTACCTTGGTATAAGAAATATGAAACTGCCATTCCTTGGCAATACGAATAAACACTGGGGTAAAGCATACACGATAGGTCTAGACGACTATCACTTTCCCCACAAATACTGAGATCACTTTTTCCCCGGCGACAGGCCGACATAGAAAACACACAGTCCCTATCAGGACGAAGCCAAATCACACCACCCTCTAGCGACACATCCGCCGAATAGCCTTTGACCTCCCTAGAGACAACAGAACATATAGTTCGACTTAGATATGTAAAGATATACAGATATAAGACAGACTCGTCCTACTCAGACAAACAATACACATAAATTCAGGCCATAGATATTCTGAAGCAAGAACAATCTATTACTACCCAAACAAAGAATAAATCGCAGAAAACTGGATTTATCCGCGGAGTTCGATCGAAAAAGCCGACACAACTGTCAAGGGAAGTAACTCAATAATGACTTTTCCTTAAGCACTATTTTGTTTACAAAATATTTGCGAACATAACAAGTATACCAATGTATAATATTGTAAGATATCAAAGACTGCACGTAACAGTCTTACCACACCTCCCGGGAAAAAAAAAATGGAACATTTTTTTTTTTTTTTTTGAAATACATCTAGGAGCAACGTACAATAGGCTCACAACGCATGAATAATGCGCAGATGAAAATATCAGGAATACCTATAACGCCTAATATGAGGCTAAGTCGACTTATGGAGCGACTGGTGAGAATGTGTCTCATAAACCGAGAGAAATTATTTCTCTACAAGTATATTTTTCCAGGAAGGTGTCATCAAAGTATAATACAATTCTGGCAATTACACAATGCCTAAAAAAAATTCATATCATCATTTCGTATTAGATATCTTAAATTTATGATTTATGAAGAAAAAATCATCAAAGCACAGCGGTGAATAAACATCAATGAACCGCTATGTAGTGATACAATCATTATATTATTAAATTACAAATGTGTATCTATCATGATATAGAAAAGGAACTACTATAGAACTAGACATATCAAGAAGTCTAAGCCCTAATAGTTATGTGGAATCATGTGGGCATCTTGACAGAATGTCTGCCATCACATTATCTGATCCACGAATAGCTCGCACAGAGAAATGAAAAGGTTGAAGAGCAATTGCATATCGAGTAGACCTCGAGCTCTTCAAATTCTTACTCTGTATAGCAGTAAGAGCTTTTTGGTCGGTTTCTACTATGAAATGTGCGCCTAGAAGGAATCTCTGTAGTTTGAGGATCGACCAAACCATAGCTAATAGCTCACGGTCTAAAACCGAATAATTCCTTTCTGCCGCATTAAGTTTTCTGGAAATATACATTACAGGATGCAGAGTTCCAGAGTACTCTTGCATTAGTGCCGCTCCAATCCCAGTGGATGAAGCGTCACTACGAAGAACGAATGTCTTATCTTTAGTGGGTAGCACTAAAATAGGTGGTGTTGAAAACAGTGTTTTAATCTTATCCAGAGAGCATTGGCATTCCTGAGACCAGTGGACCACATTAGGCGAACCTTTCTTTAGAAGTGTTGAGAGAGGTGCCATGATAGAGGATAGATTCTGAATGAATCTGCCATAAAATTGAATAAGACCTAACAGACTTCTCACCTGTTTTTTAGTCTTAGGGATTGAGATGTTAAGTATCTTACTAGTATTATGGTCCTCTGTCTTTAGGAAACCATGACCAACTCGGTGGCCTAGGAAAGAAATTTCGCTAAAACCAATATAGGCTTTAGAGGGTTTCGCTGTCAGGTTGTGCTCACGCAAAGTAGACAGCAATTCATCTAACCCTGAATAGTGATCTTCCCAAGTATCGCTGAAAAGACAGATGTCGTCTAGATATGCAATGACATCTGACCGATAAGATAGGATTCGGCGCATCATGCGTACGAACGTAGCTGGTGCGTTCATAAGACCGAAAGGCATAAAATTCCATTGGAACAAACCTCTAGGTGTTGAAAAAGCCGTGAGAGGTTTGGCGCGTTCAGATAAAGGAACTTGCCAATATCCTTTAGACAAATCAAGTTTAGTGAAAAAATGAGATTTGGAGAGTCGAGTAAGTAGCTCTTCCAGTAAAGGCATAGGTTCGGCATCGAACTTCGTTACTTGATTCAATTTTCGATAGTCAACGCAAAGACGTATGTTATTGTCTTTTTTACGCACAATAACCATCGGCGAAGAATATGCAGAGGTGGATGGTTCGATTATTTTCAAATCTATCATCTCATCCAACTCTTTCTCGACCTGTGCTTGAAAATGTATAGGTATAGGATAAGGTCTAACCCTAATAGGAGTATGGTCAGTTAGAACAATGTCATGTTGAATGACATTCGTTTGTCCAGGGATGTCAGTGAGTACATCCTGAAATATTTGCAACATAGTTGAAACTTGTCGCTGTTCTCCTAGAGACAAATCAGGAGAGACAGTAACGTTCTTCCATGATTCACTGGAATGAAGTGGGATCATTGGAAGAGGAAGATTTACATCTGAAAAAACTTGTTTCCTCATCCTGTATCACGGACAGTGATGAGTAATGACCATGTTGTACTGGAGAATTGTCCGTTGCTTGGAAAATGGGTTGCAAATAATCCGGACGTTCATGGAATTCAGTAAGCATATTGATGTGGAAGGTTTTATGCTTCCCATCAATATCGACAATATAGTCGACATCGGAAATTTTCGATATTATATCGTACGGACCTTTCCAAGAAATAAGTAATCTGTTTTCCCTACAAGGTAGTAATACAAATGCTTTGTCACCAGGACAAAGTTGTCGTAAGCATCTCTTCTTATTGGCAAATTGCCTTGCCTTCTGTTTCGCAAATTCAGAAGAAGAAGTTGCTAATTTGCATGCTTCGATAATTTTTTGTCTCAACGCGATGACATATTCGTAGGATGACTTTGTGTCATCGTCAATATTGTCAGATGTTATGAGATCGTGAAGCAACGACATAGGGCCACGCGGACGCGCGCCAAAGACGAGTTCAAAGGGAGAAAATCCCGTATGTTCATTGGGTACCTCTCTGTAAGCGAAGAGGGCCGCAGGTAAAACTCTGTCCCAGTCTTGAGGATGATCCTCAGTTATCTTCCCCAGTAAGTTTTTAAGTGTTCTATTAAGGCGTTCGACCATACCATTAGACATTGGATGGTAGATACTACTTAAAGATCTATCTATCTGCAGAGTAGACATTACTTGAGACATGGTAGCTGATACTAGGTGGGTGCCATGGTCTGACAATATCTCTCCGGGGAACCCCAGACGAGAAAATATAAGCCAAAGAGCATCTGCAATATCAGCAGTAGTAATGCTCTTCAGAGGAATAGCCTCTGGCCAACGTGTGCACATATCAACACACGTCAAGATAAACTGATGTCCTCTGGCAGACTTGATCTTAAATGGACCAATAATGTCTATGGCCATTTTTTGAAACGGCCGAATAGGAATGTCCGCCGCCTGAATGGGTGCAGCATGCCGTGGACCTTTGGATTTAACTTCCTGACATACTTTACAAGATCGACAATAAATACGTATGTCCTTGTTTACCAATGGCCAAAAGAAAGCCGCAAGGACTCTTGACTTAGTACGGGAAAAACCCATGTGTCCAGCACACTGAGAGTCGTGAGCGTGCTGCAAAATTTTTACTCTCAAATTCTTGGGAACCAGGATTTGAGAATGACTTGACGTAATGGAGTCTTGAACCATACGTACAAGTACGCCATTCTTCTTTGTAATCCACGATTTACGACTTGTGTCCTTATTCGGATCACCTTTAGTTGCAAGAATGAAGAATTTCTTCAGAGTGGGATCATCTTCTTGCTGTTTTATAAACGAGTCACGAGAAATTACCAAGGGATTATCTTGGTTATGCACTTCATTATCTTCAATAGATGAAGTTTGAGGCATATTAAGAGCCTGAGCTCTAGTGACTACAGCGTTAGCAATCTGCATGTTTTGCCTTTCCCACGTGGAAATTTGTTGCGGAGTGCATTCCTTGACTCCATGAATGCGACCGATGATGAGGTCAGCGATCGGATTCGGAAGAAGACATGCGTGTACATCTCCTGTAAAGAAAGGAGTAGCAATCCTAATGATAGCAGTAGAGTATTTCTCTAATGTGCCGCCAAATGTTACACATTTGACTACTTGTCCAGTGGCACGGGATGGATCTACGAGTGACTGCCTAACACCAATTGTGGTGCATCCAGAATCAAATAGCACAGAGACTGGATTGTTATTCACTAAACCCTTATGTAAGACAAGAGAACCTCTTCCATCATGCGCGACTGAAGCTGGAAGAGCAGGAAGAGGATGGCCACAGCTTAAAGTAGACACTGTGGTTGGCTCAAATAACGTTTTGCATTGGGGGCACTGAGATGCTCTCCCAAAATCAAAAGCGGCACATGCCATATTACTAGCATCATTATTATCTTTACTCTGTTTATAGGCTTCATGGGACTCTTGTTGTACAGAGTTTGCCTGAAAATGTGGTTTATGTCTTTTGTTTTGAGATCTACCTCGGTTATTATCACCTCTGTAGTTATTGTTACCTCTATTGTAACCCCTATTTGGGTTTGAGTCATAGTTCCCTTGGTTACCATTATCATATTCATTATAATGAGTATCTCTGTAATTATGATCTTGTTGACTCCAAGACGGATAACCCTGATAGTTTCTATAATTACTTCCTCTACGGAAATTCCTATAATTATGACCACCCCTGTGTCGAGAGCTATCAGGTCGTCTCCAGTTCTTTGAAGAAGAACCCTGAAATGATTGGTTACCTTGGTTTTGATAACTATTATGGTTACCTTTTTTATCAAATCTGTTTTGAGGTCCCTGAAATCTGTGTGAATAATTGGGATTGTATGGTGTTGCTGAAGCAACTGGCATACTCTCCTTAATCTTAGTGTTGCCAAAAGTCACGTCGGGGTGTGCAGTGACATATTGGGAACAATATTCTTCCATTTCTTTTAGAGATTTGGGTTTACGCTCATGTATAAATTCAAGGAAAGGTTTGTTCACACATGACATAATCTTATCTCTGAGCAACAAATCCATAAGTCCTTCATACGTTTTTTCTGTTTTGGAAAGCTCAATCCAACGATCAACTGTGAGACGTGCCTTTGCAGTGAATTCTGAGAATTCTACACCCGTCTCAGGTACCATCGTTTTAAATAAAAGGCGATAGCCTTCCTCACTTAGCTGATATTTTTTTATCAAAGCCGCCCTAATGACATCATAATTATCCTTATCTGCTTCTCCTACAAGGCATAATCTAGTCAAAGATTCACCTTTCAAGTTTTCTGATAATTGATTAGCGTATTGTGATTTATCCACATTATGTGTACGACAAGAACGTTCAAATCTATCCAGCCAGAATGTAATATCGTCACTGGACTGATTGAACGGTGGAACCTTAACCTTGTAAGTAGAAGGTTTACCATTACCACTAGATGCCTGATTAACATTACTCATACTTGTCAATCTCAATTTCTCCAACTCAAATTCATGTTCTCTTATTGCTTTTTTCTCTTCAGCATCTAATCTTTTTTGTTCAGCCTCCCTGTCTAATCTTTTTTGTTCAGCTTCCCTGTCTAATCTTTTTTGTTCAGCTTCCCTGTCTAATCTTTTTTGTTCAGCTTCACTGTCTAATCTTTTTTGTTCAGCCGCAGCTTCTCTTTCTAATTTTTTTTGTTCAGCTTCAAATCTCCTTTCCTCCACCTGCATCTGCAATTTCTTTTGTTCAGCAGCAGCCTCAGCTTCTCTTTCTAATCTTTTCTCTTCCGCCATAGCTTTTCTTTCTTCTGCAGCTAATCTTTTCTCTTCTGCCATAGCTCTTCTCTCTTCTGCAGCTAATGCTTTGTCATATTGAGCAACTGCCCATTGTTCTAATTGTTGACCAGTCTTATCAAGGGCTTTCCCTTGTGTAATGAAGTATTCTAATGTAGACATGATGTCTAACAATAATACTAATCACCTGAACCAATAATAATACCACAAGTTCTCAATGACTTGATTAATCAGTATACTATCCCAATATCTGTGGGTCACAAGCCTTTAATAAGGTCTTGTATAATAGTAATAATAATCAGGTACTGGTTTATACCATAATCCAAGTGCAGTGCACAGGCAATTGTGTCTTATGAAATATACCTATATAAAACATATGTCAACCAACAGAATACATAAAGTACAAATAGGACTGACAATACAAGAACATTTGCAGAAATCAAAATAAATTAAATAGGGAAATCAATGAAAATAATCACTGAATCTGCAAAGAATAACAACACAAATGACGTCACAATATATGAATATAAATTGTGAATAGAACTGAAAGATAGAAAAGGTTAGACCAACAAATTACAAACAAATCAAAACAAAACTAAAGAACAAAGAAATATTACAAAAATAACAATAATTACAGACTTCACAGCTAACACAAAAGCAACAGTTGTCGCAGCAAATTTTCAATCAAGAAAATTGCACCTACAGAAAACGCCCACAACGGACCCTCTATGACGTGGGATATTCTGTTGTGAGGACACCGCCCAACCTTAAACACAACCCGCTGACATAGAAACTAACATACTATACAAACAAATAACATGTAAACATAAATATATATAAATTATGTGTATGATAGTATGTGTTGCAAAATAGGCTCAGTCTTACAGTAATGGCAAAGTTATTTTTATGAAAACAAACAAACTGCCACTTTATTCAATTAAACATTCTGGCCTTAAATATTAAAGTTCATATATGGAAAACAAGAAGATCCATCGATGAAAATAGGACTTCTTAGTTCACAAATACTGTCTTCCTGTTAACATTGACAAGAATTGATCCAACTGTTCTGTGAAACTCTGTAATGTCTAATGTAAAAAATGTCAACAACGCTGACCTACATACTGCATTCACTTGACAGGTCACGTGACAAAGTGTTGACAAAGAGCAAACCAATACTGCAAGTGTGTCGTATCAGCCACAGGAAACGGTCTGGTATCGGTAATCAGTTGACTTCTGAACTTCTGCGAGGTCAAACCCAGAAAGCTGGTCCACCAGTTGATAAAGTTGAATATTTTATTCCCGTTAATGATATCCACCAAAAGGATAAATATAAGTGGATGGAAGCAGACATCATCATCATCATCAGTTGATAAGATCTCTATGGTGTTGTTTGCTCCACTGTAGTGTATGGAATGTCAACTTGACCTACGCAGTGGTGTGTAGACATGGATTGAGTGTATAATGTGCGAATGATAATAAAGGTTCGTGGTGTTGACAAAAAATGTTCTTTTCTCACACTCATGTATGGCTGGAAGTCATCGACACCAACGACTGTGTACCTTTACTAAAGTTTAATTGGACGTACACACTCGACAGCACAGATAGTGACAAATCACAGGTTGCCATAATACATCATAGTACAGTGGATAAATGGTCTTGCAATGTTACATGGGCACTCATGTAGAATAATTGTATAATGGACTGTCAGTAGCCAAGCACTCAGTATCGCCCATACATATATATCATCTGACTTCACTGACTGAGCACGTCAGCTTATAAACAATATTTCAGATGGCTTCTAAACCTAATCTCGTTTAGCGACGATTCTCCCACATAATGTTCAGCACATATTTTTCCATATAATAATATTGAACCGCTGATAAAGGGTTCTCATGTGTAGCAGTGATCTCTGGACTAAACAAGCGATAATACGGGCATCCCCTTTTCTCTTCTTGAAAGTCACTACATGTTTGGTTCCAAGATGGCTTCACTCGTGAGCTGTCACTCACGTTTGGATACAGATAATGAATCTGTCCTAAAGTTAGTCATTCATAAAACATTGCATTGCTCTGTAGATTTGATCATGAACAATTGACTGCATTCTACAGAATATAGTGCTGCTAGGAATCGAAGTCGTTTTCATCGAGTCAAATATATTCTCTTAGATATTCAAATCGTACCTATCGAAAATGGTGGCTTGGTACGAGAGTTCATAAGAGTATCTTTGATTACCTTGGTATAAGAAATATGAAACTGCCATTCCTTGGCAATACGAATAAACACTGGGGTAAAGCATACACGATAGGTCTAGACGACTATCACTTTCCCCACAAATACTGAGATCACTTTTTCCCCGGCGACAGGCCGACATAGAAAACACAGTCCCTATCAGGACGAAGCCAAATCACACCACCCTCTAGCGACACATCCGCCGAATAGCCTTTGACCTCCCTAGAGACAACAGAACATATACACATCGATACACGTTACTAGATAGGAAAACCCATCGTTGAATTTTTTTAAACCCCGCAAGTCTATTAAATTAGTCTGGAACTGTTGATCGATACCACCCGAGATGGTGTTGCATCTTTTAAATTTTCTACGCACCGGTTTGTGTAAGGTGTAGGTATCCTGATGACCTAACCACTCTTCAATTTTTTTACGAGTAAGTTTGGAACTACGTTGTAAATCGTCGACTCCCCCAAACGACCCGGGTCGTTTGGGGTCGTAGTAATGTTGTTTTAAAATCTTATTCACTTCTTTGGCCATGCTTCCCACTTTGGAGTTTTTGTCTTTTTCCTTCTTCTGAGCGAATACGACGATGTTTCTCGCAATTTACTGGCAACCACCTTTTTTCGATTAATGGGTGTGACTTGTTCGGCTGGGGACTGAGGAGATTTGTCGACAATCTCGTCTTTAAGTACAGTGGGTTGATCGATGGGAGGTTTCGAATTCGACTCATGAAGTGGAGACTTAATATCAACTAGACCTAGAGGCACGTGACTATATTGCTCTAGTCGAGTCAAATAACGCTGCAATGTTCGCTGATATAGTCTAGCTTTGTCACCCAACGGCAGATCTTCTCGTTCCAAGACTATTTGCATTTGACTGTCCGATTCTCCCAAGTTATCCCGTAGAGCGTCGGGGGCTCTATAAGGTTTTTGAGCCTCTAACAAACGAGGGTCCATCAAAATCATTTTCTTGGCCATCTACAAGACGCCTCTTAGCAGGGTTAGTAGGGAGGTTAACAACGCACTTAAAAATCCGCCAGTTTGTAAAAATTGTTTCCGTCTTTTGAGCGACAATTCTTCTTGGTGAGCGCTCTCAGGGTGTTTTTGTAACAACGCTTACGCCTCTTCTGAGGGGGTGTCAGTGTAACATTACCTTTTAATACGTTGTGACAACATTCGCAGAGTGTTCCTACAAGATCGGATGACGCTGTTTTCATAACAGGCTTGATGACTGGGGGTTTGGCAGTGCCTAGAAACTTTAACATTTCAGCTTGTCTTCTCATCTTTTCCCCCATCTCGTTATTTGGGTACGTAGACGACTTGTTGTTCGTGTGGAAATATTAGGCTACGAAGGTCGATTAGCTAATAACCGTGTGGGGCCGACGTCGCGTCTTTAAAACTTTCTTGGACATAGGCAGTACGACCTGGATACATCTGTTTGGCTAGATTAATAATCTGCGAACCATCGCGTGGATTTTTGAAAAGCACTATATAATGAGAATTCAAGCTAATGGTTCTGTATTCTTTGTTCTTGCCAAATAAATTTTGCACAATATATATTACACTAACATCGCGATGATGACTCCCTTTAGTGAATAATTTAGTTATTCTATCATCCGTCTCACTCATCAAATCATCTATAACTACCAAACGTTTCTTATCACCTGTCCACTGCTCAATGTCGGGCAGTCCTTCAATAAACTGAACTCCAGGCATCGAATTATACATCGACTGCCATTCTCTATAACACCATATAATTTAATCTGGAGCAGGTACCATCATATCTCGGATATGTTGTAAAAATCTTTGTACAAAAACAGTTTTGCCAATACCGGTCGGCCCGGCTATGAGTGCAGTGAGCGGATGCACCCAGCGTGGATCCATAGCTAACAATGATAGATTAAACTCATACACAGTTATTTTATATCTGAGACCCTACACAACGTGAGACTCCCTGCGACGTGTTAAAAATCATCACGAGAACCGTTCTAAAACACGTTACTCAGTCACAAGACTTTTTTACCATTAACAACAAATATCACTAGGTTGTTATTCATGTTTAAAGCTGTGTTTTTAATATCATTGTTTTACAAGTTTGACCATGTGGAGTACACTATCACAAATAAAGAGCTCTAGTTTTATGTTCGCTCGTAAAAACTCTGTCTTCACCGGGAACCAATTAATTATTCATGAACATCTGTGCGTAATTAAACTTCGTTTCTTTGATGTTGAATCACATATCGATAACGGGTGTCCATAGTTATCCCCCCGGGACAACTTGTGCGGGTGAGTTCTGAATATTTGATTGCGCAGGTGCGAACTTCGCATCTGCAATAGGATTTTTATAAATGTCCTCCTTTGTTTAACTGTTCAAGCGTAAAAAGCCATTAAATCTTTCCGACCAGAGAATAATTAATTATTCATGACCAACTGGGTGCCATTAAACTTCGTGTGATGCTAAATTAGATAATTGATTCTCCTATTCATACGTTCGGACAACGTCATTACCAATCGAGGCAAATCACCGTGAAAAGCTTGCGCGTGTGCACATGCGCGGACTATTTTCTGAAAAAGTGCCTCTACACAACAAACCGATCTGTGACCGTCAAGAAAAATTCATACTCGCGGACTACTTTTTTTTTCCAAGCTTTTTGTCTTAATATAATCTAAAACAGCCTTTGCACAAATCATTCATGCAACAAACCTTCGACGAGCAAAGACCAGCCGTTTTGAAAAAGCAGCCTTCTGAAAAAGCAATTGTTTTGAAGACCAGCCTTCTCATATCAACCACCAGACCAAATCAAGCTCACCACCAAAACGTATGTTTCTTTTATATATTTATATTCATCTGTTAAATATCTTTTATTTCTCTATTTAAAAAATATATGGTTGTGTGTTTGTCTTTGTTGTTTCATTTTTCGATAGGAGTATTTTCTTAACAGTCAGAGACTGGAAGAAAACCCTACGCAAAGTTCTAAATGTAAACTCGGTATATGTATATGTGTGTATTCGTCTGTTTTCCCTATAATAATAATATAATAATAATAAGTTAAAATATATAACACTTCTTTATGTGTAAAATATATATTTTTATATAGCTGTTTGTTTTCGCTAGGATATATACCCTAAATATATTTATGTTTAAAAATATCTGTTTTGCTTGTATTCGTGTGTTTTCGGTATTCGTGTTAAAAGTTAAAATAAATATCTCTGTTATTTCCCTATTTAATTTTATAAAATTTTTAGTTGTTTGTGTCTGTTTTCGTTTCTCTTTCTACCCATTCTTACATGTCATTTATAAAAAAGAAATATATATATATATATTTGTATGTGTACTGGGAAAAAGTCTTGGTTCTGAAAAATTTCCTTAGTTTAAAACTTATCGCCTATTGTTGAGAAAATGCTCTGTTCGTTGTCTACAATCAGGATGACTCATCCATCGATATTGCCTCATCAAGTGTAATACTTTCTGATAGACAAGTCTAAACTCGCGCCAAACCTTAGCTATTTCAAATACTTGTTTGGTTGTGGCGCAAAGACGGGTGGGCAGATCGATAAATTTGTTTGGTTCCAAGTCGCTACAATACGCGCGCGCGAGGGGTATTTCTGTGTGTTAACATCGCAAATAACTAACATTTAAAAAATACATAATATAAAATGTTAAAAATTATATCTTCATTATTTTAAAAAAGGCGTGCAGAGTTTATTTCTATCTCTGTTTTAACAAAGGTATAAACTCGGATGTTTGTTTGTGTGTTTGTTTCTATTCATGTCTTTGTTTTTTTATTTTTTCGGTATTTGTGTTTGTCGTTGTCTATTGTCGTTAGGAAACCTAAATTATTTTATTTTCTCGATTAAACTCAAAAATATATATCTTTATATGGATGTTTTTTCATTAGGAAGTGTATTATTAGAATTTTTTAGACAACTGCGACTCATTGTTTGACACGGGGCTGTCTACAACAGTAACTCAGACTGTTGATGACTCATTTTTTTCCACCTGCTATCAAATTAAAGCAATTATACCTGGCGCTGTTTGACGAGACAAAAGAAAACAGCAATATCGCTTGATTAAAAATTCATATGGGTCCTGTTTTTTCTTCTGATGAAACATTCATAATTTCCTTTGATCAGTGAACGCGTGGCCACACCCACACGTGACGGGAAAACTTCACGATTGGTGATAATTACCAATCAATATGGGGTTAATAAAAGGAAATTGGCGCGTGTATCACAGAGCCGGCAGCTCAATAGCTTTGTTTCATTGTTGGTAGTTTTTTATCCTTCGTGACAATAATTACAGAGCAAACTGTGTTTGTGAATCAGACTTCCACAGCGCGCGTGCGGGGTCTTTCTGAAATGTTAACATCGCAGAATAAAAAATAAGACTTGTTATAATGAGGAGTAGGCGTGTGTATACCTATCTGTCTATAAGTCTTATTTATTTACCCGTTTATTTTTTCTTTCTCTCTCTCTATTTCTCTTTCTATCTTTCTCTCTCTCTCTCTCTCTCGCTCTTCTCTCTCTCTCTCTCTCTATATATATATATTTTTATATATATATATATATATATATATATATATATATATATATATATATATATATATATATATATATATCAGTTAGTTATATTTTTATCTTTAACGTTGTCTAAATTTTAAGACTAACTTCTTTTTGTTCCTCTTTTCACAGATGGAGTCAACTCAACGATATGCCTGCACGGAGTGCAATCGATCTTTCACTCGTGACCGCGACCTAACCATGCATATGAATACGGTCCATGCAGAGCAGAGACACGCCTGCCGTGTCTGTACTCAAGTGTTTACAGGGCCCGATACGCTAAAACACCACATAGAGATCGAACACGGACCCGGCGCACCAAGAACAGACACGTCAGTTATATAAACCACATCAGTGGGACACTGCCTCATGTGTGCCCGATGCAACCAGACTTTCACCAGACGGGATAACTACGCACGACACGTGAAGACAGCGCACTCACTGACTCTTTTTTCTTGTGACATTTGTGACAAAACATTTACCCGTGCTGATAATCTACGGGTCCACCTAAAACAAAAACACCCCACTGTACCTACACCAGCCTCATGCCCGACAGCAGCATCCGGTGCCACACCAGTCTCTTCAGCAGCAGGCACCAAAAACTGTTCAAACCCCACTGCATCATCAGCGAACCAACAGACATTGCCACCAGATGCCACAACAACAACAGCAACAACGGCGAACCCACAAACATCATCATCAGACCCCAAAACGTTTTCCTCATCTGCTGCAGCAACATCTAGAACACCTACCTCTTCCAGAATATCTTCATCAGCGCCCACTACCTCTTCAACACCCGACCCCATCCCATCTCACACCTCATCCTCTTCAACAATTCCCTCTTCAAAAGCTGCAGGCCAGATTAACCCACTCAAATGGTCCATTTCCAGTACACAACAAGTCCCTACCAAGAAGCTTCGTCTGTGCCCTGACCAAGACACGTTAAATGACTTACAGACTGACGTTAAACAAGTCTATACACAGAATTGGAATGCGATCAAGACACGTACAAACAAACACAAATATTTATCCACATTCACTTTCTTCCATAATAACCAAAGAATAGACTGGGCAAGTCTTTTGACACCTGTCTTTACACAACAGACAAAAAGATTCAAAATTAATTACAGCCATCATGCAGTTTTGAGAAACAGAGAAACCCAAGAATTACGCTTCTATCACGCCTCACATAACAACGCCTGTGTTTTAGAACAGCCTCATCTAGTCAACAACATTACAGATTTCAAGTCTTTTGTCTCAAACTTACAAGACAGCAACATTCTTACACACGCACAAATAAACAGAAAAAATACTAAATATTATGTTGAAGCAATCCCGGCCACATCCTTCTATTTCTATCATATTCAAGACTTCCCAATCGGCTGCTTTTTACAAGACATTCCCACTTTCATCACAGATAATAAACATATTAACACGTTACGGCACGATTCACGCTCACAACCTTACAGTGATAACTTTTGCTTTTTTAGGTGTTTTGCCGTTTTTAGGGGTGCGCCCGTTACTAATGTTAGAAAAGCCACGCGCCGGCTCGTAGCTCAGTGGCAATCACAGCAGGGACTAGCGTCCCTCACCGATTTCCCGAGGTTAATTTAACAGATATTCCGGCGTTAGAAACCTGCTTTAAGATAAATATTGATATTTTTGAGTTTGACGACGCGCAAACCCTGACCCCCAAACTTAGAGGTAGTGATAGTTTTCCAGATACGTTGCGTCTTTTAATGTTTAGAAATCATTTTATGTATATAGTAGATATTGATAGGGCGGCAAACTCCTTTTCGTGTCCGAAATGCGGTAAGTTATGGCAGGAATATTATCGACTGGAACGCCATGAGAAGACCTGTGCCGGCGATAAGAGAAAGGAAATATTTAATGGTGGGGTGTATACCCCGCAAGATACGGTTTGGGAATCGATCGCGGCGCAGGGTGTAGATGTAGACACAAAGTTCATCTTTCCCTACCGGGCCACCTTTGACTAAGAGTGTTATTTCGAGACCTCTGTAGAGCCCAGTGGTGGCACAACTACCTACACAGCTAAGCACGTGCCCCTGTCTTGTTCGGTGGCTTCCAATGTCCCCGGCTTTGAAGACCCCGGGTGTTTTATCACAACGGGTGATCCACAAGATTTGGTGAATAGGATGCTCGGGCATCTGACCAACATTGCCGAGGCGTCTCACGCTCTTTTGCGTCAGCGTTTCGATGAGGTATACACTCAACTCGGTGATTTAGATGGGCTCATTGAGAGACTCGATGAGTATTTGCACGAGCTGCCCGTATTAGGCTTCAATTCGGGAAAGTATGACGTCAATGTGATAAAACCGTACCTCATCAAATATTTCTTTGACCAATATTTCAAGTATTTAGTCAAGAGAAATAATAACTTTATGTGTATCGCCACTCCCCAGTTAAAATTTTTAGACATCATCAACTACTTAGCCCCCGTATTTAGTTATAGTAAATACCTCGCCGCGTATAAAGTAAAAGAAACCAAAGGGTTTTTCTGTTACGAATACGTTACAGATTTAGACAAATTAAACGAAACGGCGCTACCACCCCACTCGGCTTTTTTTTCGCCCTAAAGAATTCTAATATTTCTATTGACGAGTACGCCGAGTGTCAGAGAGTTTGGGTCGATAATCGCATAGCCACGTTGCGCGATTTCCTGACGTGGTACAACAATAAAGACGTGGTCCCCTTCCTAGCGGCGTTAGAACAACAGGTTAGTTTTTATGCGGGGTTAGGTGTAGATATGTTTAAAGATGCGATCTCGGTGCCCGGTGTCACGTTAAAATATCTTTTCAAAACACTCCCGCCAAACGTCTCGTTTTCTTTATGCTCCAAGCGGGAGCAAGATTTGCACGATACGTTGCGCCAAAATATAGTCGGGGGACCTTCCATTATCTTTCATAGGTTTCATGAGCAAGGCAAAACGTGCATTAGAGGCGGCAAGATGGTGCAATGCATTAAAGGTTTTGATGCCAATGCCCTTTTTTTGTGAGCGCTAATGCAGAAAATGCCGGCTGACTTTCCCGTTAGACGAAACAGGGAGGACGGTTTCAGGTACCACAAGCTCCATAAATATACCATGAAGTGCCGCTACTGGTTGACGTGGATGTCGCACACGAATAAGGTGGTTTTAACGTCCCAGTTTAACGGCCGTGAGATGTCGTTGGGTCATAGGCACATTAGGGTAGATGGATGGGATAAAGACTCGCGCACCGTCTACCAGTTCCACGGCTGCCTATTCCATGGCCACCCTAACTGCCCACTAACCACCGGTCGTGACGTTAACCCAGTCAGTAAAAAACCTTTGGCTGAGTTGTACGAAAAGACGCGGGAAATTGGTGCCTATTTGAAGACCGAGTGCGACGTCACCTTGATCGAAATGTGGGAGTGTGAGAGGCAAACCTTGAAGGAAGACGATCCATCAATCGGTCGCCTTCTGCGCGCCACCTTCCCTACCCTGAAACCATCTTATACCAAATGTCGGTACCCGTTAACAGAAGAAAATATTCTCGCCTCTGTGCTAGACGAAACTTAGTTTGGCCTAGTCGAGTGTGACATTCATGTTTCCGACTCCCTAAAGGAACATTTCTCTGAGATGACGCCCTTTTTTAGGAACATTGACGTCACGAAAGATGATATTGGGCCTTTCATGCGGGAATACGCCGAGAAGCACAAACTCCTAACTACCCCCAGAAGGACGTTGATCGGGAGTTATGTGGGTAAAAAGATTCTGTTGGCAACGCCTTTGCTTCACTGGTACCTGTCCAAAGGCTTAGAAGTCACCTGTATTTACCAGGTGATTGAATATACACCCGCGACGTGTTTCAAACAGTTTGGGGACGCTGTTTCAGACGCGCGCCGCCAGGGTGATACAGATCCTGCCTACGCCATAACCAGCGAAACCATGAAACTGTTGGGTAACGCCGCCTATGGTAAAACGTTGACCAATAAGGCGAAGCACGTAGATGTCTCGTACACGACGGGAGAGGGTACTTCTAAATTAATAAACTGCCCCCGGTTTAGGAAAATGGCTTTAGTGACTGACGACATATTCGAAGTAGAGATGGCTAGAAAGAAGATTAGTTGGGAACTGCCCGCGCAGATAGGATTTTTTGTTTATCAGTACGCCAAATTGAGAATGTTAGAGTTTTATTATGACTGTCTAGATAAATTTGTAGCTAGATCAGATTTTCAGTTGTGCGAGACAGACACTGACAGTCTTTACTTGGCCCTTAGTTCAGACAACTTAGCGGACGTTGTTAAGCCCGCTATGTGACAGGAGTTTTATAGCTCCTATGACCAGTGGTTCCCCGCCGAAGTATGTCCCGAACATAGATCCGTTTTCGTAGCTAGTGAGGGTAAGACACGCATAGTTTGTTAAAAATGCCGCGAACAAAAATTATATGACAAACGGACACCGGGCCTTTTTAAATTAGAATACGAGGGCAGTGGGATGGTTTCCCTCTGCAGCAAGACGTATCACTGTTTTGGCGATTATGACAAAACAACAACAAAAGGATTGAACATCACCACAACACCATCGACAAAAACACATTTTTGGAAGTACTCAACACACAACAAGCACAGGGTGGGAAAAATATTGGGTTCCGAACACACAACTTCGCCATATACACGTACGAGCAACACCGCAACTCCCTGTCTTACTTTTACATCAAACGACAGGTGCATCCCGACAACGTCACCACATCTCCCCTCAACATCTAAACTTTCTGCACACACACACACACACACACACACACTCCAACACACAATACATAAACTCCCTATCCAAAATCTCTCTTCTACTATGTACACCAAAGACCATACCACACACAATACAACACAATACACCCTCTCTGTCCTATTTTTACGACAATGACGACAATGACGACTCCCCTCTAGGTCTGGTCTGCAGCTGTACCCCCGGTGATATATTTATTATAGACCCCTTTGTTATCTATGTTGTATACCATTGAAAACTACACCAATCTGTGATCATATGCTGTTATTTTGAAAACACACTGTCTTTCCAATGTATGCTCATATAATGTTGATTGCTAATATTGTATAATGCCAATCTGTGATATTTGAAAAATAAAATATATTAACTAAACTCTTTGTTACCTATGTCTGTATACCTGTTGTAATATATGTCTAAATATATGTATAACTAAATATCATCTAACCGTTGTAATATATGTCTAAATATATGTATAACTAAATATTGTCTACCTGTTGTAATATAAATATCGTATAACTGTCTGTAATATGTACGTATAACTGTTTGTAAAATAATCAACACACAACAACACGCCCGCCACCACATTTTCCTTATATAAACGTCACGCGCCTGCAGACTATATAAAAGTCACGCGCCTCCTGGCGCACCTCCTGCGCGCCTCCTGAATGCACTTATATAAAAGTCACGTGCCTCCTGGTGCATCTCCTGCGCGCCTCCTGAAATATAATCGTTTCCTCCCTACTATACTACTAGTGTCTTGTCTTCAACTTGAAGCGACTGGAGTTGTACATCTGTTCACTACAGACGCGCCGCTTATTCATGCTGGGATAGAAACTCACTGTGTCGCTCGTCTTACTTCATGATCTGCACTATCTAAGGGTCTTTTATATTTGGACATGTGCCCTAATATAACCGACTAGATTGAACGGGACGCGCCTCGCCAAAACGAGGCAAAACGTTATTTTTTTTAAAAACTGACTTTTAACCCACTGCTTTAACCACTGGCTATGTGATGTGTTATATGACATTACCCATTTATTACTTCTTGTTAAATATTCATTCATTCATAACTGTCACGAAGTGGTTTTAAGTTTATAGAGTTTGCCTGAATGAAAACAAGACCCTAGTATGAGAAAGTCTGAGAAGATAGAATTTAGATGAAAAATGACATGCCTGTGGACAGACGCGACTATTGGCTCAAGGGATAGAACCAGGATTTGAATCTCCCCTTGCCGCTTCGTGACTTTACACTGGCTATAGTCTCGCCCTCCTCTGACTGCCTTGACACACAAGGAGATAAGGTGTATAAATACGACCACAGACACCACTATATATACAACATAGAGTAAGTATAGTAAATAGTAGAAGCTGATCCAGTAAATAATATATGTATATATTTATTTACATACAAGAAAAACATAAAATGGCATCATACGTCATCAAGTCAGTCGATAGCGTGCACTGTTGCACGGCCTGAAAAACGGTAACGATTAAATTGCAAGACCCTCAAAAAAAAAAAAACCTCAATCACATTCACTCTTCCTGTCACCCTGCTGAGGAACAATAAAATGGTTAGTGCTTTAAAGTACTCTGATCTTGTGGGGCTGTCAACTTTAGCCTCCACTCTCTAGTACCACTAAGATTGCTACTGTCTTAGTCCTGTTCACTCTTCCTCAACGAACGGCTACACAGCTTTCTACTAGTTAGGCGATAGGTGCCGATAACTACACCACAAGAAATGCTAAAATAATAGACTTGGTTTTTCGAACGCAGACTCAGTGTCTATCCGTCCAATGGATACTGAACAGACCCTACTGGTCCTGTCTATTTTCTCCCTCCTTCTCTATCTCTCTCTTGGTCTCAGTGTCTCTCTAACACTCGAGGGCTGATGATGCGGTGTCTCCGTTACTCTCTTCTCTCGATTTCTATCAGGACCTAGGTATGGTAACCCTGTCACCTGTTCCTGATTTTGGTGATGACGATGTTCAGATATCAAGCATGAGGGACTTGATTAACTGTAGACGCTTCTCTGCTGCTGAGCAAACTTTCCCCTTTTCTCCCACTCCGGATTTAGAGGAAGACACAGCCTTGATTTCTGGCTGTATGAAATTGAAACCAGTCTCCCGGCCACCTGCCATTGCTAGAGACTATAATAGCGATGCTCTCGGCTGTATGATAAATAAACCTCGGTCCAGCTGAAGCATAGGGGATTCACTGCCAGAGACCATAGGGTACTTTTCTTTTGCTACTGACGATACTCGAGTACTCTGACCCTGAGATATGTCTTTTGCCGTGGATAATTTTATTTGACAAAATTATGCTTCCCACTGTTTCGCCGGGACTCGCAAATTATCGCGGTTTTTCCCCCGCAAAAATGGAGACGATAAAATACGTAGTCGTCCGGCAGGCAATTATTTCGTCAGAGACAATTGCCCGCAGTTTCCTCTCTCATTATATACAAGAGAAACCGCCCACGCGGATTCCCGTCCTACGCAAATCCCGGACCAATGGCAGCGCCAGAAAAAATCAATACTATCAACCTACGCAAATCCTGCGTGTCAGGAAATTGCGTCACATTACGCGATGGCCTCGTGTCTCTGACGCGTCATACAGGAGTGCCCGAAAATATCGATTTTCGTAAACAATGAAATCTACGGGAATCGCGAAAAAATTCAGAAGAGGGTAAAACTGGCCGAGTGAAAAATAAACCTACCACTATAAAATGAAACCATTAAAATTACCTCCTCAAAAATACCGAACACGATATATTCACATGAGAAGAAACAAGGCAAACCCATATAATTACAAAAGAGAAGAGAAATGGTGAAAACTCAAAATAGAACACAGAATCGGGCCGGAAATACAAAATAGACGACAGAATCGGGCCGGTTGAATGTCAGAATTACAGTGTAGCATCACATAAGTCCCCCCTTTCAAGTACGGGAATCCGTGCTAAATCACTGAAATCTCTGGAATTCATACTGGTCCGTATCTAGATCTACATCCTGATCTAATCACTATCGTAATTAGCATTATCATACAGGCCCATCTCCATATCCTTGAGAATCTTTGCAAGCCCTGGATCGTGAGGGTCACGCCATGGGATTTCCTCCTGGCGACTGCAACATGACTGGTCGCCCTTCCTCCTCCCTCTCATGTGTTTCCTTCGCCCACGAATTTTCCTGGCGGCGCGTGGTAAATACTGATTACCAGATGGTGCGACCTCCCAGTGTTTTGAAACAGTCTGACTGGCTTGGCCAGACATCGCCGTAACAGGACGTAACTGTTTGCGGTTGACTGAAGAACCGTGCACATGTTCCTTCTTGTCAGTATTTCCCTCCCTTGAGAGATGTAATACCATCGGGGGCCTAATTCCCGACGACAAAGAAGATACTTCCGAAATCAGAGGCGTCACCACTGTTTGACCTTTAGGCTGAACAGGGCTGACAGGCGAATACGCCTCTGTAGATAACATTCCCCTGTCTTTAGAGGCTTCCCTCCTCCTCATCGCAAGACAGGGATGTTTGAGCTCCCGTGGGGCTCCGTGAATTTGGGGCTTTCCCCTTTCACTTCTCTGGCCTGCAGTGGGCCCCCTTGCAGTAGCAAGGATCGGTGTGGTAGGGTTTCCCAAAACTAAGTATGGGCTTCCCAGGATGAAATCATGTGCTGGCTGTGCCATTACAGCTGCCTTGATTGTGCCAGACACAAACTTGCATTTCACCTCGATATTGGCTACAGGCAGACGCTGTGAGATACCTCTTCTCAAAATGCCACCAATCTCAACTATTTCTCCTGTCCATTGCCCTGGTTTCACCAAATGACGAGCGATGATACTGGGGTAAGTAAGCCCGCTGTCAAACAAACACGTAGTGGCCGTCCCATTCACTACGGCTGGTCCACTGTTAAAGAACTACTTCTCTGCCTGGACTGGTTCCCATTTATTCCCTTTTGTCCATCTCACCGGTCTTAAACAAGCTGCATGATGAGCTGGGGGTTTGTTCATGCGCCGGGATGTCCAGTGGGAAGTGGTTCTACAATTCTGACAATACCTCTCATTATCTCCCCTGTTCCTAGCGGGTTCCTGAGAGGTTGTTGTCGGTGCTCTGTTATGCTGGGGGCGCAAGTTATAACCAGAATGAGGCTCCTTGCGAGAAGGCCCTGGTTGCTGATGAGCTGGTGAAGTAGCCGACTGCGATGACGAAGCTCCTTGGTCTGGGTCTGGCAGGTCTGGGTTTTTCCGTTTCTGTCCCAGTACTTCGGCCTGTGCTGTCTGGTACCTTTCGGCGAACACGATAATCTGATCGAGTTGCTGGGCTCCCTGCTTCGCCAGATACCGCCTCAAGTCAGGAGACATGTTAGCCTTTATCTGCTCACACAGAACTAACTCTTCCAACCCTTCAAAAGTTTTCGCCAGTCCTGACAGTTCCCTCCAGCGAGTTAAGTAATTTTTCACCCGCTCGGCAAATTGTGCGAAACTCTCGCCCTTCTCCGGCCTGCTCTCCCTGAACATGATTTGGCATTTTCGGGGTGTCCACTGAAACCTTTGTAATAAAGCGTTTCGCAGTGCCTCAAAGTTGTTCTGGTCATTTATGAGCAGCTTGGTGTAAACTTCATACGCATGACCTTTGAGCGATTGTGATAATTTCAGACACCAAATACTCTAATCCGACCCGTATGCCTTTGCCATCCGTTGAAATTTTTCTAAAAACACGTCAATCTTTTCATTCCCATTAGGGAACGAGTCAAATGGGAAGCTCATGGCTGCCATCCGGGGCCCTCCGTTTCCTGAGGTGTCTGCTGCTCCTGCTCCGGGAGAATCTCCATTAGCTGAACTGCCTTTCGAAGCTCGGTACTGCAGTTCCAGAGAACGCAAGGCAAGTTCATGCAGTCTTTCTGCTGCCTTTTCCTCTTTCGCTGCTTCGGCGGCAGCTATCCTTTCCTCTTTTGCTGCTTCCAATTTCCGAAGTTCCATCTCTGCGGCGGCTGCCCTCTCTTCTTTCGCTGCTTCTGCGGCGGCTATCCTTTCCTCCTTCGCTGCTTCGGCGGCGGCTATCCTTTCCTCCTTCGCTGCTTCGGCGGCGGCTATCCTTTGCCTTTCCTCAATTTCTGCGGCGGCTATCCTTTGCCTTTCCTCAAGTTCCCGTTGATTATGCCTATCATTTTCTCTGATCATGTAGGCTTTCGTCTCCTCTTTATCCATTCCCATGTCCTGGGCAGCGTCACGCCATGCAGCTCGTAATTTCGCCATATCCGCCATCTTACCTGTAAACTGCTGTAAGTTCACAACTGACAGAAAATGACAGAAAGGAGAACAAAAGGAAGGATCTACCTGTTATGTAATAGGAAGTATTCCTCCTATAACCGATGTCCCAAAAACCCGAACTCAGACTAGCGTCAAGTCTGAACAATAACCTGAGAAAAAAATTTAGTTAAGAAGCTACCAAAAACTAAATTACCTTCCTGTTATAGAAAAATATGTCGGTATGCCATCAATTACCTCTTAGTCATATAAATCAAAAATACCACAAAAATCTACTAGACTGTTAACCTGTGGAAAAACTTGAAACTGGATCAGTTCTAACATAGCTCAAGTCTAGGGGATATTTAAAGAAATTCTATTCTCAGAAAACTTTCTAGAGACACTCTATGAATCTAGATCACAGAATTGATCTCCACAGAATGATCCACCGGACGATTGCCGCCCACATGTCATGAAGTGGTTTTAAGTTTATAGAGTTTGCCTGAATGAAAACAAGACCCTAGTATGAGAAAGTCTGAGAAGATAGAATTTAGATGAAAATGACATGCCTGTGGACAGACGCGACTATTGGCTCAAGGGATAGAACCAGGATTTGAATCTCCCCTTGCCGCTTCGTGACTTTAGACTGGCTATAGTCTCGCCCTCCTCTGACTGCCTTGACACACAAGGAAATAAGGTGTATAAATACGACCACAGACACCACTATATATACAACATAGAGTAAGAATAGTAAATAGTAGAAGCTGATCCAGTAAATAATATATGTATATATATTTATTTACATACAAGAAAAACATAAAATGGCATCATACGTCATCAAGTCAGTCGATAGCGTGCACTGTTGCACGGCCTGAAAAACGGTAACGATTAAATTGCAAGACCCTCAAAAAAAAACCTCAATCACATTCACTCTTCCTGTCACCCTGCTGAGGAACAATAAAATGGTTAGTGCTTTAAAGTACTCTGATCTTGTGGGGCTGTCAACTTTAGCCTCCACTCTCTAGTACCACTAAGATTGCTACTGTCTCAGTCCTGTTCACTCTTCCTCAACGAACGGCTACACAGCTTTCTACTAGTTAGGCGATAGGTGCCGATAACTACACCACAAGAAATGCTAAAATAATAGACTTGGTTTTTCGAACGCAGACTCAGTGTCTATCCGTCCAATGGATACTGAACAGACCCTACTGGTCCTGTCTATTTTCTCCCTCCTTCTCTATCTCTCTCTTGGTCTCAGTGTCTCTCTAACACTCGAGGGCTGATGATGCGGTGTCTCCGTTACTCTCTTCTCTCGATTTCTATCAGGACCTAGGTATGGTAACCCTGTCACCTGTTCCTGATTTTGGTGATGACGATGTTCAGATATCAAGCATGAGGGACTTGATTAACACATTAACTACCGAATTGAAAAACACACTGTGGCCGAATTAAATTTTTTTTCCCATTTTCATCCTGTAGGTGTTTGCGCAAAATAAGCTGTAGTTTTCGTAATTGTTTACAGATTTTTATGAATTACACGTCATTTTAAAGATAAATGAATGTACTATTACAATAAACACCCGTTGTAACTCTAATAGTGGTTGTTGCTATTTAACGGCCCTCCGATGGCCGAGGACTTGCAATATTTTCACAATTATAACTGCTTGCTCCCCATCTCTATCAAAATCACAATTTCAATCAATGTGCACACCGTTTTCACTCTTGTCCTCGTTGCTAGATCTATCAGTCAATTGTTGAAACACGTTTCTATCCTATTCAGCCGTTAGACGAGATGTACACGCATTTTATGTAGTCATATCACTAGTTGCCACGGTAAACAGTTTTACACGATTTGGTAACTAACCCAAAACGCTGAAAAATATGAACATAATATCAATTTTCCAATGTTCTACAACAACCATGCTTTGGGAATTTGTTTTCCGGTGGCAACTTAAAATCTCGAACCAGATCAGAGAGTGTTTCAGTACATTTTTCCTTCATTTTATTACTAAAATTAGATTGGCGTTCTGAGCGGCTTGCGGTCCAAATTTGATTATTTTGTGAGCCGCTGACAGCGGCTTGCGGTAGTTAATGTGTTAACTGTAGACGCTTCTCTGCTGCTGAGCAAACTTTCCCCTTTTTTCCCACTCCGGATTTAGAGGAAGACACAGCCTTGATTTCTGGCTGTATGAAATTGAAACCAGTCTCCCGGCCACCTGCCGTTGCTAGAGACTATAATAGCGATGCTCTCGGCTGTATGATAAATAAACCTCGGTCCAGCTGAAGCATAGGGGCTTCACTGCCAGAGACCATAGGGTACTTTTCTTTTGCTGCTGACGATACTCGAGTACTCTGACCCTGAGATATGTCTTTTGACAAAATTATGCTTCCCACTGTTTCGCCGGGACTCGCAAATTATCGCGGTTTTTTCCCCCGCAAAAATGGAGACGATAAAATACGTAGTCGTCCGGCAGGCAATTATTTCGTCAGAGACAATTGCCCGCAGTTTCCTCTCTCATTATATACAAGAGAAACCACCCACGCGGATTCCCGTCCTACGCAAATCCCGGACCAATGGCAGCGCCAGAAAAAATCAATACTATCAACCTACGCAAATCCTGCGTGTCAGGAAATTGCGTCACATTACGCGATGGCCTGGTGTCTCTGACGCGTCATACAGGAGTGCCCGAAAATATCGATTTTCGTAAACAATGAAATCTACGGGAATCGCGAAAAAATTCAGAAGAGGGTAAAACTGGCCGAGTGAAAAATAAACCTACCACCATAAAATGAACCCATTAAAATTACCTCCTCAAAAATACCGAACACGATATATTCACATGAGAAGAAACATGGCAAACCCATATAATTACAAAAGAGAAGAGGAATGGTGAAAACTCAAAATAGAACACAGAATCGGGCCGGAAATACAAAATAGACGACATAATCGGGCCGGATGAAAGTCAGAATTACAGTGTAGCATCACAATAACCCTCCACTCCCAAAGGAGCATAGGCCTTCAACAAACACATGCCAAGTCCTCCTGTCACGTGCCATCATCTCAAGTTCTTTCCACGTTCTTTTCATCATTTTCACCTCTGTTTCCAGCTCTCTTCTCCATGTGCTTCTTGGTCTACCTCTGCCTCTCTTGCCCTGGGGGTTGCAGAACAAGGACTGCCTTGTAATGCTATCAACAAGTTTCCTCAGTGTGTGTCCTATCCATCGCCATCGTCCTCTTCTCATCTCTTGTTCGACTGGCACTTGTCTAGTTCTTGTCATCAGTTCCGCGTTGGTAACCTTGTCATACCATTTTAATCCCCCTATTCTACGCAAGCACCCATTTATGAAAGTCTGTAGCTTTTTGGTTGTTGTCTTTGTTGTTCTCCATGTTTCAGAGCCATACAATAGTACTGACTTCACATTTGAGTTGAAGATTCTTATTTTCGTGTTGGATCCGATTTCTCTTGATCTCCATATGTTTCCCAATGCAATGAAAGCTCCTCTTGCTTTTTGTATTCTTTTTTTGATATCACTGTCTGTCCCTCCAACTTTGTCTATATTACTGCCAAGATATGGGTACGATTCTACATCATTTAGTGGTGTTTCCTTAAGTTCAACCTTGGGACCATTTCTGCATTTATTCTCATAATCTTTGCCTTTTCCCTGTGTATTTTCAGGCCCACTTGTTGTGACCTCTCATCGAATATTTTCATTTTGTCTTGCATTTGATTATGGTTATGGGACAGAAGAGCCAAGTCATCTGCAAAATCTAGATCATCCAGCTGTTTAGTCAGGAATCACACATTCTATAAATATTTTTGTTGTTGGTAGGTTTGATAGTTTTTTTAATTTTTGCCAGGGCAGCGGCCGTATGGCCCACTCTTTACGATTTACAGCTGCCGAGGGATTTTTAACGTGCGCAACCTGCACACAGGATTTCCTACTTTTTTGCCCTTATCCAAGAAATCTAAGCATCCGATCTCACTACCCAGAAGACCAGGGGAGAGTATGACATCATTAGGACCACTGGTTCTGAAAAACATTTCCATAAATTATATCCCCTCTACTGGAAATCGAACCCGGTACTTTTATAATTCACGGCTGCCGTTACGTGTCTGCGCCTCCGACCCACCCCTACCCAGTTTTTTTAAAGTTAATAATCTTCAGGGTGCTTCATAACTTCCTCGTCAGTTTGCAAAGTGATTCTCTATCAACACTGTCAATTCCTTGATGATAATAATATGTTTAATTTGTGATTTTAAACAGGTCATGTATAGAATATAAGATACTCTTTTGTCTACGTGTTTTTAAGAAATTAAATTCGTAATAATATCTTATTATAATCAATGTAAGTGGGTAATAGTAATGTGTTTTTGTATGCCATTCGGTCATGCTTTTTTTTTTTTTTTAGTAGAGCAGGGGAAATAATTGGTGATTGTTTTTCATGACAGAACGTTAGACCAAGAGAAAGTGGTGGGACTGCTGGAGATGTCTCTCCTGGCATGGCTTTTCCACAGGTAAGTTAGAGGTAAAGCTTGTACTGTCTATGACTAATGCGTGAGGCCAGCTTTTCTCTGAGAGGTTGTGTTGTATCAAAGACACTACCTGATAACTTTAGAAAACATTATTATCACAAAATGTCTGTATCACACGCAAAAACCCTATCCGTTTTTTTTTTTAATATTTCGACATTAACATCACACTTAGCCGTTATCACTTGGCTTGTGTTCACTTAGTCGACGTTTGTTGGACTCAGCAATAAGTCATAACACTCAACAACATCTCCTATTTTCACGATGATGTAGGTACTCCAAATATCACTGACAAATACCCAGTACCCTTCATGAAAAATAGAATATGGACCTGTGTGCAGATCAGCGAACTGACACCTACTTAGTTGTAAACATGTAGCACTCTGAGATGATTCCACAACGAGAATCCTAATACTAAGCTAACAGCTTGTGCTCACTTACTTCGTCGTAGATGAACTCAAAGTCTTATTACTTGTGTTTCTGTACAAATGACTTAATACCACAGATCAATAACCTCTGTGTTTTCAATATGCATAAATAAATATAGCCGACATACAGCACTGGAAATGATGGATAAAGCAATGACACAAACAGCAACCGTCACATGTAAAAAGTCGACAGATTAGAGGTCAAAAGATGTAGGATGCTATGTATAGTCATCATCTCATCTCAACCCGTAACCCATCATGGGTCGTAGAGGTGCCATGATGGAAGCATCAGCAGACAGGGTCCTCCACTGCTCTGTATCGTCAGCAATGCGTACAAGTGTGGAAAAACCGTACCCTGCCCATTCTTTGATGTTATCAGCCCAGGATTTTCTTTGCCTTCCTCTTCTCCGTTTACCTTCGACTGTTCCCTGGAGGATCGTTTTCAAAAGAGAGTCATGACGAGTTACATGCCCAAACCAGGCAAGTTTTCAACGTTTCACTACTGACAAAAGTGGTTCTAATACTATGTATAGTACGTGACTATTATCAACCGAAAACAAGGGATAAATCTCTAAACATATGTACACGATTGCAAGTAAGTGACATAATAGTATAAAAATTAAATAAGACTCAAAAAGTGACAAAATATGCACAACGACGTGTACACAAACTTAACCAGCACAACTAACATATAATTTACTCGGTTTGTTAAGCGGGACAGCTGCAGGAATGTACTTCTGCTCAACTTCGCCACTAAACAAACACAGCCACGCCCTAGAAAGAAAACAGTCTAATGCAATCTCCTTCCACAAGGAAAAAGGAAGAATTAAACTCGCCTCAGGTCCTCCCTTCGACAACAGTAAAATAATAATACACAGAAGGCAGAACGACAACAACAAAACGACAATGAAACGATGAGTGCTTCTACACAAACTAGCCACAACGCAGACCAGTCAGAACAAAAGTAAGAAAATGAAACACCCAGTGTTAATTTCAATACTAAGGTAAATAATATAAATACCAAAATATATAAAAGGTCAGTGAAAGTGAACAATAGATAAAGTATTTGCAAAACATCCACACTATTATTATGAAAAATCAAGAAAATAAATATAGAAATAATCTTACTTAAATGTAGGAGTTATTTGACAATTGACAAATAGACGACAACTATTAATGAACGATAGCGAAATAAGAAAGACATGTCTCGCTATAACAGTGTAAGAATGGAATATGGAAGAACCTTGAAATGAAAGTGGAACAGATGACAGATGGGCAGGAAAGAAATGATGACGAAAATATATAATTCAAAATATACACAGTCTACAGCATATAAAAAATCTACAATTCAAAATATCATTAATCAATTATCTGACAATCCGGTGCTGGCACTGCAGATGCAGCTCCAATGAAGCTCTTCTCTCGCAAATGGTGAAAGTGACGACTCACGAACAAAGTCACTCAAAACGTACATAAATGTTCCATAAAAATCCGTTTCACAATCCACAACCCGGAGGTATCAACACTGTACGGGGAGATCTTACGCTGCAGCAGGTAGCACAAATCCTGGAACTAAAGTCTCACTCAGTGATATATGTGTATATCCAAGACGAACAGTCATTCGGCAGGGTTAACACACTCAAAAGAAACCAAAAGTTCACAAGGTATGGACCTCAGCACAAAGATGAACTTTTCACAGTGATAGCGGCACAGAGCAGGATTCCAGTATCACTGGACACCACGGCGCAGAAAGATAAATCACCTGTTTCCCAACAAGCAAGTCGCAGCACACAGGGTCGCTGACTATAACTACAGCACAGGTTGGCTGCAATACACGGACACAGTATATTGCTACAGCACGGGTTGTCTGCAGCGCACACACAGTATATATATATATATATATATATATATATATATATATATATATATATATATATATATATATATATATATATATATATTGTGGATGTACACAGTAGCATATGTGTGTAGTGAAATCTGTGGGAACAAACGCTTAATTCCACAGCACGTTCAATTTGCATACCGAAGTAAGGGCCTAAACGATTTGCCGCGGTTTAACATTATACACTTTTGCTAGCGTTGGCTTTGAGATTTAAATCTTGTGCCAGAAATGCGATACCATGAATGGCGTTTGAATTTTTCTCGACCCGCGTTCTGGACATATATTCACACGCTGGTTTTAGCAGACGATATATATACACACACGCAATGTGACGTGGCGCCGTAAGGTTAACGTCCGATAAGGTAGTTTAAAATAAAAGGAAAAATTAAGGTTAACGTCCTATTGGTTTTTGAAAATGCCGTACGAAAGGGAATAGGAGAGAAAATGTTTTAATTGAAGCGTTGTAGGAAATAAAAACGATACCAGGCCTTAGAAAGACATAAAAGAATAAATATGTACTGACTGTGAATAGATAACAGCAGGATTAATAAGTATGTATAAGAATTTAAAACCATTAAGAAATAAAGAAGTTGGACAGAAGACAGATAGACAGATGGACTTGCTCAGTTTTGCCCGTAGGTGGGGTAAAGGGGAAGGAGTCCTTAATTTGAATATTTAAGGTCAGTTTTATTTGAAAAGGAACGCTATTCACTAACCGCCTCTGGTTGGCTGTAGTGTAATAGACTAAGGGTTGTATAAAACCAATTAGTATTGGGTATAGGGGGCCACTAGATGAAAAATTTCTTACACTAAAGACGTTGTTGTTAGAGACAAGGCAAGAGTACTGTCTTGGTTGCTAATTCTGCATAGCAGCTATCTGTATCGCCCTATTCAACAACCTAGTGTATAAAGTTTCTTTGATTGCGGTAAATATGAAAATCTTTATATTAACATTTATATTGTCATTTGTATCATGTATGCATTATTGAATTTGTATGAACCTTAAAGGGGAAACATTTATCTGGAGGGAAGGCAACATCACTCTGTGTTGTTTCACAGCGTTGTTAGGAACTGTATTAACCTGGTATAGAAAAGCCAGCCAGGCTTTCGGCCATATGGGGAGAAAAGAAAATTAAATATTTATGATGAAAAGAAAAATGTTGTGTTATGACATAAGACCAGGAAGATGACTGGCCGTCTTCTTCAGCAAGTCACCGTGATTGTACATGACTTGATAGTATTAATGTAAAATGTTTCCTTTATCAAGGAAAATGTCAAACGGTGGTTTGAAAGTTATTTATCCAGAAGGGGGTACCAACAAAATTGAGAACGTTAACTAATTGTTTAGTTACCATACTGATGTCTGATGATATTGCCATGTTAGAATAATGAAAGAGAGAGATTATTAGATGCTGAGTGGGACACATTTGTATTGTTCCAGAGTTTCATCTACGAGTGAAAGTGAGCCCAGGTGACCTAACACCTGTCCTTAAGTTCTGCAGTGAGGCCTAAATACTGAGTGTCTACACAGTGATTTACCTATAGAAGCAGAATCGTGTCTTGGCAGTGGAGACTGGCGTTTTATACATACTTCAACCAGCCTGGTTCCAGAGACCTCAGATAAGACTTGTCTGGGAAATTGATATCACAAACAATCCACTCTCTCAGTTTTCACAAAAGATAGTGTATCGGACAGTGAGGAACAAAAACGTTCAATAAACTTGTACCCTTTTCTAGGAGCAAGAAATACTTGACATTTTCCCAGCTTGAAACATATAAGTAATGGTGGGATAACATCGACTCAAGGACAGTTGTAAAATAATTGGTTGTAAATAATTTCATTATCATGTTGAGTTGATTATTCCTGTGTCAGAAGAATAACTAGATACAGGAAAATAAATTATAAAAAAATAAGTTACATTCCAAACTTTACCCAGTGACTTGTTTAATCATTGTTTATTAGTAATAGGTGTAGTTGTTGTCCTGTTCATACACTTCATCACATTGCATATACCCTAGACACTTGCTAGACAACCTACACACACCAATACACTTCAGTAGGGGAAGATATATAATCGGGTGAGGTCGTGGTGGAAGCAGACAAGTACCCTGTAAACTTATTTGTATTTAATAAACCTCAGGGACTTGCATAGCTGACCTCACACCAGATACGATTAATATAACATTTAAACCAATAATAACAATTAATTCACCACAATGTGGCTGGCAACGTCATCGTGTAAAATGATTTTCATCATGAACCATCCCTGCAAGAGGTGATGACTGCTGTGACGAGTAGGGTGTATGTAGGTGGATGTGGACGATTAGACAGACAACACTTCTACACCGCTCGTATAGCTCATTGTCCAAGAAATAACTCCAACAGCCTTATCAGTCTCCACTAATGTATTATATGAACAACAAATCACAATGGACGCAGGGCCATTACACATAATGCAGACATCATCAATTCCGAGTATTCTATAAGCACTCTGCTTCCCGGAATCACTACACACAGCAACTAGCATTCTTCATAAACAACTACTGCAACATCCACCTTTCTCTGCTCTACACTCTAGGCTGTCTCCTGTCTACTCTCTACTCTCCACTGTCTCAACACACGTCTCCAACCAACACACTCCTCCCGCTGACTGCCCCTTTCATGCGTATTCCCTAAAACCCGTGAAACCCTTTCACGTTCCACTGATCTTCATTCACGCATAACAAAAGCTAACAGCTTGTCTCAAGCAACGCTCACAACCCTATAGCTAAATTATTACCATGCACGCATTCCAAGCTCACAACAACTCACATGACTAATAAACTCCCGCTGGAGCATGGGAACATTCACACATGCAAAATATCCTCAACACACTCCGTGACATCCACCCCTTTCCCCACGTGAAAAACTGGGGTTTTTCACCGTGAAGACAACGATGGGAGTGCTATACATCATCAAACCTAAAATACATTATCAAAGTAAACAATACTTCCATACAAAATACATCAACCCACACTAACAGCATACAAATTATTCTAGCAATCACATTCAATATTTCTAAAGTTAAACAAACTTCATTTTCATATCAGAAAAATGCATGCATAATCTACAAAGTTCATGTAAAGTCATCAAACTTATACAAATATAACTATAAGTAAACATGCTTTATCATAATCAAAATTCTCTCGACTAGTATCTTGTCCTACATCAAATTGTTGTAAGGTTAATGTTCAGCTGCTTGGTGACTTGGCAGACTGCAGAAAACTCGTTGCAACTCCCTATGATCAATGCTGAAGCATCTGCTCTGAGAAAGATAATATTGTCTAAATCAGAAAGCAACAAAAGTTGACTAGTTGCAAAAATATTTTCAAATTTTATCTAAGTCACTTTTGACACTTATTTGTACAGATCACTCTATTATGCCTTCCCTTCTGAGTTAGTGATGTTAGTTTTCACGCTCTGTAATTTCAATATTATACTATCAGAAGCCCCCTTTCTGCATCATATTAATCTCAGCCTTGGTCATATTCTTCAGGGTAGCTGCTCCATTTAGGATGACGACATCCTCGGCTACTATCAAAGCTACAAGAATAGCTTTCACCAGCATCATTCCATCTACGACGTGCCCTACTGTAAAGATGGTTACTTTCTCTTTTGTCTGCCCAGCGGCAATCTCTTCTGAAACTACCTCTGTATATTTCTCCAGCTTTTTGTTCACTATAGCTTGGTCTGCTGGAACAAAATCCTCTGTTTATATTTTGTCCTCTGTACCTGTTTCTAAGTCCAATCCAACGTTTACTTTGAAAATTACCACAGTAATTATTACTACTCATGCGGCTTCCTGTAAAGTATCTTGAATCTCTTAAGTCACTAGTTTCTCTTATGTAATGTTTCTCATGTGGCATACGAGCACCACGATCTACTCTGCGATACTTCTCAATCAGCTTTCTGCGCTCTTCTTTCATCCGGTCTGAGGATATTTGACAGATTCGCCTTCTTCTGGCAAAGTAAAGTTCACCTTTGTTTCATTTACTGACCTTTCCTGAATATTCATCTTACGTTCACCCCATTCCTTTGCTGATATAATATGCCCTTCAATGTTAGTTTCTGGTTGACCCAGCTGTTTTGGAAACGATATATCTTCTTGTTGGGGTGAAATTAAATTTAATATTGAAGTATCAGCAACTCGGAGATTACCAGATGACATGCTATCTACAGGAATTACCCTAGGTTTTCCTTGCAATCTAGTAGTTCCTGCATAAGTATCGTCTCTATGTTTGTGCTTCCATAGTTCGATATCTTCATCAGTGCACTCTTTGATACCATGAATATTTCCAAGTATCAGATCGGCAACCGCATTGTCGTCAAGAACACATGCTTTTACCCTACCCCGCAAGAATGGCGTATCAATATCTATCAACACCAGAGGGTAAAACTCCACCCTGCCACCAAAAGTGATACACCGAGCAGTTTGACCTAACCAACGAGACCCCTCAATACACGATCTCCGCACCCCAACTGTCGTACAACCTGTATCCCTCAAGACGGATACAACTTTATGTCCTATGTACCCTGGATGCAAGACTATGTTCCCATCTGTATGAACTGCTGACAAACATGGAAGTGGGTGGCCACAAATCAGAATTGGCGTCTTTTGCTCCATGGCATGGTGATCCACATTTAAAACAACCAGAAGGTCTTCTACTACCTGACTCTGTCATATTTTGCTGTTTCCTGGGGTATGTACGGAAGTTTCTTTCTGTCCAATTTCTACTTACTGCCTTTTTATCATAAGGTCTCTCCTCACTACGAGAATTTTGTCTCCGATATGGTCGTGTTTCATAACTCCGCTTGGCCACACATGTCGTAAATGTTTCTGTCAATCCATCTGTTCAATAACATCTTAATCTCTGCAATAAACTCCGCAAAATCTTGCTCACTACTTGGCATAGCACTGTGGAACTTTAACCGATAGCCTTGTTCATTTAACCTGTATTTGCGTAACAAAGTTTCCTTCACTATGTCATAATTTAATCTATCTTCTACAGTTAATTGGAAAACTGTTTTTAATGCTGACCCTGTTAAATAATCTGTCAACAGTGATCCCCACAGTTCTTTATTAATCTTTAAGGCAGTTGCCTTCGTTTGAAACCTCTCCAAAAAACAGTCCATAAAATCTATGGATTCGTTGAAAATTGGGAGTTTCAACTTGTACATGCTCCCATATTCTTTTTTTGATGATGAGTCAGAACTCGACTTCTCTAACTCGAGTTTTTTCAATGATACCTCTTTGTCCGCTTCTATCTTTTTAATTTCTTTCTGTATCTCTAACCTCTTAGTCTCTTCCTCTGCTTTCTTAGTTTCTTCTTCTGCTTCAACTTTCTTTCTCTCTCGCTCCTCATGTCGTTCTTGTCTATCCTGCACCTCTTTAAATTGAGCCTGTGCAAACGCTAAGAGATCTTCTCCAGATTTTCCTATCTTCTCACCGACAAGGATAAAATCCATAAGTGTTAACATGATTATAAATATATATGATTTATATGCACCTCAAATACTCTAACATAATGTCAAAATAATTCACACCACAAAATAATATGATACCTTACTCACTGTCTTACTCAAATAAATTATTAGCCCTACAAAACAAACAATGACACAAATGATGATGATAAACAGTACACCCTAATTATCAACCAACAACTTGGTAGGTCGGTAACAAGAGAAAGGAAAGATGTGTGACAGAAGTAATATTGAAATATACAGTACATGACCTCTGTAACGTACGAAAACAGGAGATTGAAAAAATTAACGTATTTATAGGATAGTGTAAGAAGAAAATGACTAAAGAATACACCATGTACACAGAACGCCAAAGAGGGAATGTAATTCACAACCAACAACAAACTGCATGTAAACAACTAATGCAAAAATGCACACTTTATTCGTGAAGGGCAATACAACTGATCCTGCCCACAGGATAGGACCCCTTCTAAGAATAAATAGCGCAAAATCCTATAGATGAAATCAAAACACACATAAATAACATAATCATCACGTCCAACAACAACACTGAAACAATGAATGCCAAGGGTAGCCTATAGAGCAATCTGGACAAATAAATGAAAAATGGCCTTAGAATGATGAACCCAAACAAACTAAGGTTACGTAGCTTTTCTGGTGCACTGGAATGGTAGGCTATGGCAATAACCTGATCTGATCTGTTGTCTCCAAGTCACCTCTGCAGCAGTAACTTTGAGAAATCCAAACACTACAACAGTTCCTGTGAGGAATATGTTTAATACACACTTAGTATATAATTCAAGTTCTTAGAATCTAACTAACATGGACAAAAGAACTAGAGAGAAAGATGACAGCTAGGATTCACACAGTTATAAGTAACGTAGATATAAGTAATGTGTAAGGCAGATAGGAATAGCACAGCTAAAGGTACTATAGATATTACAATTAATTATAAATGTAGTGTAATCTAAACCTACATCACATATAAACATACAAAGACAGAGTGAAAATTAACTACAGTAGAACAGCAACACTGAAGATGAGATAGAAAATAAGTGATATTATTAAAAGAAGAAAATAGCAGAAGTAATGAGAAGAATGTGAAAACAGAAGTACTCAGTATATGAGAAAAACTACTGATTTCTTAGGAAATACACTGTTAGCACTAAATAACATCAAAATTACCCTTTAAACTAGAAACTTAGTAAACACTTTACTAGAACATTAGCCTATTAGAGCACGAAAGAATGTTACGTAACTTTCTTAAACGAATAACAACAAAATAAATTCTAATTAAGTTGTATCTCAAGAAATTATGGCAAAAACTAATTGTTCACGAAACAACTACATAATACTTATATCCCAAGCGTGTAGATATGTTTATAATGTCTTCAGCCAGTCCCAAGGTTGATGAAATATGAAGACTCCACACACAGCACGGAACAAAACATTCAGTTCAGATTCTGCAGCGCCCCCGGCTACACAGATAGTGAAAAACCACGCACTTGTTTTCCACTTTACACACAGAAACACGACAGCTTCATAGCTTTCACAGCTTTCACAGCTTTCACAGATCCTCTTCTTCTGGTCATCATAGATTCTCCTGGTCACAACACACTGTTTCACAACAGCAGTCAACGATGTAAACAGACTTGTAAGGCAGCATTGTTATAACACACTGTTTATTCGGTAGCACACACGTACCGTTGACAACTGACCTAGATTTAAACAGTGTCGAATCGTCTGGTTACTGTAAAGTTGTTACATTTCGCTGCGTTGAAAAACAAACCATTGGCTGCTGACCTAATGACCTCAGATTACTTCAACGCTGTACAGCCCTGGGTTCACTTGTAACATCCGAATAGACGAGCCCTCAATGTGACGAGTAGGGTGTATGTAGGTGGATGTGGACGATTAGACAGACAACACTTCTACACCGCTCGTATAGCTCATTGTCCAAGAAATAACTCCAACAGCCTGTATCAGTCTCCACTAATGTATTATATGAACAACAAATCACAATGGACGCAGGGCCATTACACATAATGCAGACATCATCAATTCCGAGTATTCTATAAGCACTCTGCTTCCCGGAATCACTACACACAGCAACTAGGATTCTTCATAAACAACTACTGCAACATCCACCTTTCTCTGCTCTACACTCTAGGCTGTCTCCTGTCTACTCTCTACTCTCCACTGTCTCAACACACGTCTCCAACCAACACACTCCTCCCGCTGACTGCCCCTTTCATGCGTATTCCCTAAAACCCGTGAAACCCTTTCACGCTCCACTGATCTTCATTCACGCATAACAAAAGCTAACAGCTTGTCTCAAGCAACGCTCACAACCCTATAGCTAAATTATTACCATGCACGCATTCCAAGCTCACAACAACTCACATGACTAATAAACTCCCGCTGGAGCATGGGAACATTCACACATGCAAAATAACCTCAACACACTCCGTGACAACTGCTACTACATTAGACAGGTCTTCAAGACGCTTGCCTGGACAACCTAAGAAGTTACACTGACCTCACTGCAAGGGACGTGCTACTGTCACAATAATTTGCTCCTGACGGAATAGTTCAAAACAACCCTGGGAACCAGCAGTGACTGAAACCAAGATCCAGTAATAAAGTATTAGCCTACAACATTGACTCTATAAAATATTAACCTAACTCATCCACTGCTGAGAAAAGTGAATTGATTATTTTCTTTGTCAAACAACTCTACTGATTTTAATCTTGTTAACCAATAATTTATTATTACATTCGTTATTTGGAAATATAAATCTATAGTTGATTTGATCATTATTGAGTGAATATTCACCTGTATGGCTCGGGTTTTTTAAATATATAACCATACAGAGCTATTAAATAATATTTTGCTGAATCACCTTCAGCTTGCTGCTCAGAAATACGAGTCAATATTTCCTGACAGAAGTGGGCAGGAGAATTATAAGTTCAAAGCAGCTTAGGTTATTTCGGTTGTTATGCTTACCATTCTGTAAAATTCCTGTGAGGCTCCCTTAGATAGTGTGTCGTGGATTATTTTTACTGCTCTGCAGGGGCGGTCCAACAATGGATAAATTTAGAGTATAAAAATGAGGATCTTCAAATGTATCAACCGTCGCTCAAGATTACTCTGGCAGGGATATAAATAGAAGAATGATGATTCTATTTTCGGAAGCCTCACTGACTTTTAAGAAATCAACCATAACAACTGAGAATCATCTATGGTGTCATGAACTTTTAACATTCCGTCCATGAATTAACAGACTCTTTGCACAGAGAAAACTTAAGAATAGTGTCGGCCCACTGGGTTTAAGAGGCTTACATGTTGTCGGGGTATTACTTTAATTATAACCCCACTGTTATTCTGTATGTAGACTCCTAGGACTCGTGGTTTTCAGTACCACAGTCGAGTTTTATTTATGTCTAATATCAGAAGATCCTCTAATACTTGGTCCTTGTAATAAACGAGCGCAAAGCCTTTTCGTCATATCTTTTCCTACATATTTCATCCCATGTTTTGCTATTTCGTCTGTAAACTGTAATCTTATTACTCGCATCGGGTATCCATAGAACTACATTGGTTCTTTCATCGATGGTAAAGCAATTCTTTTGATTTGAGTCCCCACGTTGCCTCGTGTTAAATCTGGTGAAACACATCTGGTTTCATCAAAATCAGACATCTGGGAATGTTACAATTTCTGTGGATTATTGTTAACTTTGAAGCGAGCGCGGCTGACACGAAAGATTAGTTTCTTTAATGCTTTGCCGTTGTCCATACGAGCGACGGGTCACCAGATTGGGACAATGGCACGGTAAGACGTCCAGCTTGGCCAGGTGAAGAAGTCTTCTCATGTTGTTTAAACCAACCGCCATGTAATACAATAGGCAGCGCTACAAAGGGACTTGTGAACATGCTGGCGACAATAGAGCGAGGTAACAAAGGCCGCCGCTACCACGGGCAGCGATAGATAATCAGAGATATATGACAATTGGAAGGCGGGGGACACTTTTGCATTGGCCAGACAATTATTTCAACACCTGTTCGTCAGGCAAGCACGGCAACGAAATTTGGTCGCTAATTGCCCCACCCATTTTTGGACTTCTTCTTGTTCTTTGATCCTTAGCCGCCGACCGTCAAAGCAGTCAGTGGCCATCACGCCTAGTGGCGTCTTGTAGGGCAACAACAAATTGATTCCACTTTGCTCGGTCGGTGGCCATCCTTCGTACAGTGCCCCAACTCTGGTTCATTCTTTGCATCTCAGCCTCCACAGTCCTCCGCCAGGTTGTTTTTGGTCGGCCTCTTTTTCGTTTTCCTTCAGGGATCCAAAGCATAGCTGTTCTTGTGATGGCATCGGGGTCTCTTCTGATGACATGACCAACCCAGTTCCAGCGTCTGCCAGCTATGATGGTGTGCATGTCCTCTTGTGTGAAGGTATCTGTCTGCACCAATTGCTTATTCCTTACTGATATGGGCTCAGGGTTGCTCACATTGCCATCAGTGGTACCTATACCTTGTAGCGGTATGGCAGCTTGCGTACCCTGATAATCCCCAGAGCTATGCCAGTGGGAGTTTTACTCCTGGTAGGTTCAACCAAGCTGGACTGGTCTGTGTGGGTAGGGGTCAGACAAAAGCTGGTACCCTGGTCCTCCAGGTTGGGGGTTTTAGCACAGGGCTGACACCCCTGTCTGTGTAAAAAAAAACAATGAAGTTACGGAAACAATAATAAAATTTTTGGACTGACAGGGGAAAATAGAGATACTGGGAATGAGTGACCAGAGGAACTCTTAGCTATTGGTTGTATGTGCGGAGTTGTGCGTCACCGGTTCAAGGAACCCACATTTGACTTTTAGAGATATAATATACCGCGCAGATCGTTAAAGAGAGGAGTACAGTTTCAGTGCAGTGTGGGGTAGAGAATAAATCCCTAAAGCTAAGCCTTATTCAATATTCAGTGTGGATAAAATAATTCATATCTGTGGCTGAAACGAACACTGATGCTAGTTCTGATGAGTTACTGAGACAGTTTGATGATACGATTGGTACTGGTGTAGATCACTTGGGCATCACTGGCAGAGATGGAGACAGTTCGAAGGTGGTGTTGTAGATAGACTGGCTGAGCGTCACTCTAGACGTTGTAGTATGGAAAGGTGAGACCTCCGGGCAACGCCAGGTACTTGCAGCCAAGAATGTAAATGTTCTAATATATGTGCCGCTGTTAATGACGTACAGCTAACGTCGGGCTTACAGGTGGCCGACTAAGTGTGTGGGTGTGTAGATGCACATAGACGCGAATGCCGTGTGGTATTAATTAAGTTGACAACCAATCACCCACACCAATGCACATATAGAAGTGACTGACATCTTAAACGTTGCATACTAGGAAATGCAGTAACAGCTGTAACGTTTATACACTGTTTATTTGACTGGAACAAGAGACACGTAAACAATCCTAGTAAACGGTACTTGGTACATAGCAAACGATCACTATCACGAGTTACAGGGTAAAGTACATCATGGAAACATCGTATAACTATGCTCTCCACATTCACTCCTCTGACAATAAAATACGTGAGCCGACTACAGTTCCCAGCTCTAAGATAATATTCAAACTCTTCTGGCAATGCAATACATGAGCCGAATAAAGTTCCTGGCTCTAAATAATCTTCCAACTCTTCTGGCAATGCAGTACATGAGCCGAATAAAGTTCCTGGCTCTAAATAATCTTCCAACTCTTCTGGCAACGCAGTACATGAGCCGAATAAAGATCATGGCTCTAAATAATCTTCCAACTCTTCTGGCAATGCAGTACATGAGCCGAATAAAGTTCCTGGCTCTAAATAATCTTCCAACTCTTCTGGCAATGCAGTACATGAGCCGAATAAAGATCATGGCTCTAAATAATCTTCCAACTCTTCTGGCAATGCAGTACATGAGCCGAATAAAGTTCTTGGCTCTTAATAATCTTCCAACTCTTCTGGCAATGCAGTACATGAGCCGAATAAAGTTCCTGACTCTAAATAATATAAACTTTCCTCTTACCTCCTCTGCTCTGGTAATACAATACAATATCTAATACACATTGCACAATCTTAATACAAGCCTTCTATCCCTGGCTTTAGAAATATCATGGGGAGTCTCCAACATTTATATTCCACCAGAAATATCTCCCCGAAAATACATGTAAGAAAACATGGCTGACAAGCCCGGTCAGAAACCCAGAGCGAACTGTCACGAGATATCGCATATCAGTCCCGATCAAACCAGTCACGCATGCGCCGATAACGCTAACCGTGAACTGTTTTCATTCTCGAAAGTACGAGAAGGTTCTGTATCAAACAAGTCAAGGGAGGTAACCCAAAATCTGGCCTGAATATAAAGTATTACACCCTGTAATTTCTCCTTGACCATAATAGAAAAAATATATATATAAAATATGTCTTTAACAGTCTACACCGACCCCCCCCCCCCCCCCCCCCCCGCCCCCCCCCCCCCCCCCCCCGGGGAAAAAATGATAACATCTGTTGATGTTGTATATATATGTTTCGATGTTTAGTTTGTTTCCCACTAGAGTTACTTGCTCTTATGCTAACTCTTTTTCCTACCTCCTACTTCTAAGATGGCAAATTAAACATGTCGAGTTTGTATCCTGTGTTCAGGCTTCGTGATTATGCTTTGTAACGTGAGAATGTGTGACAGCCAGCCACGTCTCATTACATCTATCAACATTTACTATACACAACAGTAAATATCAACATGGTGGCAGCGGTGTTTATTTCTGCAGAATTCGAACTATTCTGCTGACACGTGTGCTGACGTCATAGGCTTGAGGTGAGGGGACGATAAACTGGTAAAACCAAGTTTAACTCTTCTGTTGGTAAGTTATTGCTTGCATACCATTGTTAGACATTTCTTCATGGTAGAGCGGCCCATGTTTCGGTTACCACCCTGCCTAGACATAAATAACGTCGAACCAGACACATTTCGTAAATGGAGACGACAGTTAGAACTATATATGGATGCAGCAGAAGTGGCCTCTAAACCTGATCCTGTTCGAGCGGCCATTATCCTACACTGTGCTGGACCTCAAGCTGTTGAAGTTTTTGATCAACTTGCAGAGGAAGGAGACCACTCTAATCCTACTAAAATTCTCGATTTGCTCCAGAACCATTGTAGCTCACGAAGCAATGAAGTATTACATACGTTCAGATTCTGGAACACACCTCTTCAAGAGCCTTTTAATTCCTTTTTGACTGAGCTGAGAACTAAGGCAAATTTGTGTATCTTTAACGACAAGGATCGTATGATAAGAGACAAAATTGTCTTTACTGTTAACAAAATGTTACAAGAGAAGCTCTTGAGGGAAGCTGACCTCGATTTAAAGAAAGCCATTCACATATGCAGAGTCTTCGAGCAAACTGGAAAAGACATAAGTGAGATGAATAATACAGTACAACCTTCTGAAGCAAGGGTTGAAAAGGTACAGAAAAAATCAGTCAACCATAAACCTCCCAAGAGAGACACTGGGCATGCTGCTGGTAAAGCCTGTCAAAGTAACACTGACAGTGGGTACTTTGAACCTAGAAAGAAGTGTCATTACTGTGGACAGAAACATCCATTGATTAAGAAAAAGTGTCCTGCATGGGGGAAGTTTTGCTCAAATTGTGGGGGAAGAAACCATTTCAAAGTTAAATGCAAGAAAGTTCACACTGTTCACACAGAGTCAGTGGAAGATTCTGAAGTTTTTCTTAACTGTGTGAAGTCTAGTAAAGCTTGTACATCTGCACAACTCATTGTCAATTGAAAAATGGTAAAGTTTCAGCTAGACACAGCAGCTGATGTCAATACAATCTGTCAACGCTTTGTGATGCAAGAACAATTGTAACCCACTAAACAGAGGCTTGTCATGTGGAATGGTACTAAGATGACTCCACTGGGAGAAGTAATATTAACTGCTGAGAATCCTAAGACTGGGACAAAACACAATATAAGGTTTACTGTTGTGAAAAATAGATTCACAGGTTTGCTGGGCAACAACACACTGCAGGATCTACAGTTTGTGACAGTCAACACAAACAAATTTATTGCTAAGGTGGCTACTGACAGTTCAGAAAATGATCATAACTCTGATAACCATCTAGGTGTCCTGTGTGAAGCTGTGTTGCATATTGATTCTAATATTCGTCCAAAGGCACTGCCATGCAGAAAAATACCATTTTCACTTAAGAGCAAGGTAAAATCAGAGCTTCAAAATCTAATGAACAGAGGTATATTAATACCAGTAGAAGAACTGAATGGGTTAACCAAATGTTGTTGAAAAGTCTGATGGTTCTTTAAGAATATGCATTGATCCTAGACCCCTGAATGAGGCTTTGCAGAGAGAGCATTACAGATTACCAACTTTGGATGATGTATTGCCTGAACTCAATAATGCTAAGATTTTCACAAAGCTGGATATCAATGAAGCATTCTGGCATATCAAACTTGATGAGAAGTCTAGTAAACTTACAACAATGATTACACCTTATGGTAGGTTCAGATGGTCTAGATTACCATTTGGGTTGAATGTAAGCAGTGAAATTTTCCAGAGGCATCTAGCACAAGCTCTTGAAGGTCTTCATGGTTGCATCAATGTTGCTGATGACATAGTTATTGCAGGTTGTGGATCAAACAGACAGCAAGCAATTAAGGACCATGATCTGAAGCTTAAAGCACTGAAACATAGGTGTAAAGAGAAAGGCGTTAAACTGAATGAAGCTAAAGCTCAAGAGAAGAAAGAAGAAATTACCTTCATGGGTCACCTTATTACTGCTCGAGGTGTTGAACCAGACAAGAAAAAGGTTGAGACAATACTAAACACGCCCGTTCCTAAGGACTGTCATGAGGTTCGCAGATTTTGCGGCATGATACAGTATCTAGCAAAGTTTCTCAACAATCTTTCAGAAATTCTTCATCCAATAAGAGAACTTACCCGTAAGGATACTCCCTTTATCTGGTCTGCTGAATGTGAACAAGCTTTCAAGAGAGTCAAGAAACTGATTACTTCTACTCCAGTACTCGCATACTATGATCCTGATGAATCTTTGTGTATTCAAGTTGATAGTAGCAGCTATGGACTTGGGGCTGTCCTCCTACAAAATGGTCATCCAATAGAGTTTGCTTCAAGAGCTCTAACTGAAACTGAACAACGTTGGGCTCAAATTGAGAAGGAACTCTTAGCTGTTGTATATGGTTTGGAACGCTTTGACCAGTACACTTATGGAAGGAAAGTTACAGTCATCAACGACCATAAACCTTTGGCAGCCATCGTTAAGAAACCTCTGAGTCAAATTCCTCGAAGACTGCAGAATTTATTGATGCGCAGCCATCGATATGACTTTGAATTCCAATGGGTACAAGGTTCCGATCTTCTTATAGCCGACACACTGTCCAGAGTTTGTATTCATAATGTCACATTGGATTCCTTAGCTGATAGAGAGAGCAATGCATTAGCTGATGCACCTGTAAGATTATCTGAAATACCAGATGTGATGATGGAAAAGATTAAAGCTGAAACTCTCAAAGACAGCGTGCTCCAGAGGTTGAAGTCGACCATTTTGGATGGGTGGCCTAAAAGAAAGTCTGATGTACCAGCTGAGCTTATGCCTTATTTTGACATTCGTGACACTCTGACAACAGAACAAGGCATAATACTTAAAGGAGAGCGTATTCTTATCCCAAAAGCAATGAGGCCTGAAATCAAGCAAAAGCTACACGCTGCTCATCTTGCATTTGACAGCATGATGCGCCGGGCCAGAAGTTGTCTGTTTTGGATTGGCATGACTGCTGAGATTCGACAGATAGCTGACAGTTGTCCGGAATGTCAAGAAACGAAGGCAAGGAATACTAAAGAACCTTTAAACCAACACTCAAGAGGTTTATCACCCTGAGAGAAAGTTGGCACTGACATCTTTATTATAGAAGGCCGATATTATTTAGTTCTGATTGACTATTTTTCCAACTTCATTGAAGTAGATTTTCTACCTACAATGACAGAACAGTTAGTCATCAGGAAATTGAAGACTCATTTTGCTCGTTATGGTGTTCCTAAAGTTATTGTATCTGACCAAGGTACTCAAATTACATCTGCACAGTTCAGATCATTTACTGCTAGATGGGTAATACTTCATGTTAAATCAGCACCAGGTCACCATAACGCCAATGGATTAGCTGAATCTTCTGTGAAACTCATCAAGGGTATGATGAGAAAGACTGTTCAAAACAACACAGATGCATATGAGGCACTACTTGAACTTCGTAATACACCGAGACAAGGGTTTGATCAAAGTCCAGCAGAAATACTGTTCAACAGGAAACTGCGTACGCTGATACCTTCTGCAGTGAAACACGTTGCATCTCACAGTAGAGTTATTGAAAGTAGAGGCAAGAGAGATAGATCAGTGAAGACGTATCATGATAAAACTGCTCATGATCTGCCCAAGTTGTCTCACCAGCCAGTCTACTATCAAGACCCTGAACAACCAAATTGGCAACCTGGAAGGATCGATAAGAGGCTGTCTGAAAGATCTTATTTATTTGAAGGGGAGAACGGAGGTCAATATGTCAGAAACAGAATTCATCTAAGACCTAAAACAACACCTTTCACACCTGATCCCGCGGACCTGGAAATTGATGTCTCCTCTCCAGTTCTACCCAAGCAACAGGTTGTTTTGCCAGACATGGAAAATACTAGTGAAGTGAACATTTCCAATCTTCCAGAAGTTGATCCTTCAACTCCAACTACTTCTAGTCCTGGGAAAGCTGGCAAAGAACATTCTCTCCTACCATCTTGCCCTAAGAGACCCCAAAGAGATCGCAAGAAACCCTCTTGGATAAATGACTTTGTTCACTCATAAAGAAGGAGGGATGTTGATGTTGTATATATATATGTTTCGATGTTTAGTTTGTTTCCCACTAGAGTTACTTGCCCTTATGCTAACTCTTTTTCCTACCTCTTACTTCTAAGATGGCGAATTAAACATGTCGAGTTTGTATCCTGTGTTCAGGCTTCGTGATTATGCTTCGTAACGTTAGAATGTATGACAGCCAGCCACGTCTCATTACATCTATCAACATTTACTATACACAACAGTAAATATCAACAACATCATTTTTTTTGGAAAAAATTACATCAACAATAAAAAAAATACGAGGTCGGTATAGTTGTAGTATTCGCATACAAGAATTAGCTTTTGTAAAGTCATATGACTACATCGACAAAAAAAAACCAGTTAAGTAAGAAATATGAAGCAGACACAGTAATCTACTAAGTATACAAATATAATAAGTTCAAACAAAGTAAAGCAAAGACAGATAATGGGACAATCTTACGAAGAACGTCAACCTCAAAGAATTATGAAGCATGAAAGTATAAATTCACCATGAGAACATAGGTGAAAAAGAAAAGTAAACAAGGACCATATGGAATACGAGAGGAACGAGCAGAAATGAAGGAAAGTAATGCCATAAGAATAAAGAACACAGTAATATGTCACCGTAAACTATTACATAAAAGAGTGTATTGCAAAATGAACTACATTAACATCCACACGCATACATCACAAAAAAACAATGCATACTCAAATTCAAAATAAACGAGTAGCTATCATCTAAATAAATAATATAGTGAGCATGACAACTAAGTCAGTAGATCCGTGGAGCACATAAGATGAGCTCAAACTGGATATCAAAATAAACATCACTGTTATGCATAGCTATAGCTGACGCACAATCAAGCGTCGGGTGAAGAAAAAATATCTCACAACCTCGGAAAAATATTTTCCAAACTACCAATATCATGTCGGCGTCTGTGGCCTAATGGATATGAACGCAGTTTCATAATCCAGATACACCAGGTTCGAAACCTGCTGCAGGCGGTTAGGTAGCAGATCGCTTTGTGTGGATTTTTAAAATGGTATAAGCGCCGTACCGTTCAGAAAGCAATGGCAAACTACTGAATGAAAAAATTGACTAGAAAAATCACAAACAGCCAATAAAAGCTGGGTTTGTTTGCCACGTCCTGTAAAGGATAAGCAACTAACTTTTAACCAATATCATGCTATCTTGTTATCCCTAGCGCACAAGGAAGCGCTGGGCCACGAAAAACATTACAATGATAGAAAAAATTACATTTTCGCATGTTTTCATATTCTTAAATATTACATTATTGAATTATATTGCAAATGATAAATTACATTTAAAAAAATTAGTGGCATCATTACATTAATAAATGTTCATCATTACCAAATACAACAGCATACGAATAGTACAATAGTGCAATGGAGCACACAGATGATTCAGCATATTATCATAAAAAGTACATCATATACTGATACAACACTCTTCTAATAGAATATGTTATAATAATATAGAATATTGAATACTATATGCTATCTCGAACAGGCTCCATATATGAGATGAGTCTCGTAGGCTTAGAACGTCTCATCGAAAAAAGGCACCAAGATCTATAGTAGAGTCACACTTCCGATAAGTTAAACAGGACCATCAAATCTTGTGGGATAACATCAGTAGATGGTTGAAATGAACAAACTAGCAGTACTGACTCCCACGGAAAAGTATACACTGAGAAAAAATACAAATGAAATCTCTGTTTGACAAAAATAAAATTTCATGTTATACAACAAATAACATTAATTTAATAAATGTGGCCATGTAAATTACTGACCGCTGCATGGTAATAATTAAACCTTCCTCCGTTACACTAGAAAAGGTAACAGAGAAAGTAGTACAAACTAATTTAGAATCATGAATTATACAGGGTCATAAAAATGTACTAACAGAGTGTTGATGGATAATAATGTCCTGGGTATGTAAATAAACCTGAAATCTATAAGAAAATTGAGAAAATGAGAGTCAAGTAGAATCATGTGGGCAATGATGTATAGAAAAGTCGTGAATATATAAATAATACCCACGTCAAATGGCAAATCTAGAAGATGGTAATGATGACTAAGATTGTCATGGTGGTTAAGGTTGTAATTATGGCTGATAATCTGAAATTTTGCGCAAGACGAAGGAAATGTCGTTGACAAATGCGTATATCTCCAAGGCTGACCTAAAGTCATAGTCTGTGTACTGGACAAAGAGAAAAGTAAGAAATATACCATAAAGATGTAAAAGCATACAGTACTAAACTTGGACCAACGTCGAAGTTTACAAGAAAAGCAGTAAGCACGACAAAAAGTCGTAAAGGACGAAGATACTGAGCTAACCGGTCCAGTCAGAAAAGTAAAGAAACTCATGAAGTATAGATATGTACTAACAAGTAAGTTCGTACATGTAGCAAAGAAAACGCTAGTCATTGCAGCAAAGAAGTTGCAATCAACGTGACTGGAAATAGCCTCAGTCGTAGCGACAAAGTTAGTATGTGTGTCAGACAAAATCGAAGGATCTTCTTCTACAATAGTAGTTAAAGAAGAGTTAAGGTTAGAGTTGCGACGTACTGAAGTATGTCGAACTGGGATAAAAGAAGCACTAACATTAGTATGATGAACAGTCGTATCATCAATACTGCAAGATTGCACCATATTAGTAGAATGTACCTGGTGAAAAGATTTTGGCATAGACCTTAAGGTAGAAGCAGCAAGGTTATGTTGCCGTTCCCAAGCAGCAATTTGTACTGGCGTACACACCTTTATACCATGTATGTGTCCGACAGTAAGGTCGGCGATAGGTGCTCTGAGCAAACATGCATGTATATAACCAGTAAAAAACGGTGTGGCAATGTGGACTTTGGCAGTCGGAAAAGTCTCAACTGTCCCACCGAATGTTACACATTTCACCATATTACCAGTTGCACAAGATGGATGGACTAGAGACTGTCTAATTCCAACAGTTGCGCATCCAGAATCAAAGAGAACTGAGACTGGATTATTATTCACAAAACCTTTATGTAGAATAAGAGACCCTCTTCCGTCATGCACAGCTGCGGCAGGAAGAGGGGGTAGAGGATGACCGCAACTCAAGGTAGTTATAGCAGTAGGTTGGAATAGAGTTGTGCACTCCGGGCACTGAGATGCTCTCTCGAAATCGAAAGCAGAGCAACCAATAGTGTTAGAGACACCATTATTATTGTTACCTTGATTATTGATAACCTGGGGCTCCTGTTGAGCAGAGTTAGCCTGGCGATACGATCTATTATTATTTGGAGATCTACTGTCATTTCACGATCTATCATTTTGAGATCTACCGTCATATCGCGATCTATCACGACCATTTTCTCTATTAGAAGCATTGTTATTTGCTCTATTGAAATTATTGTTCTGATTAGAACTCCAGTTAGAATAGTTGCGATTGTCATTTCCCCTTTGATAATAATTCCTGTTTGATGGGTTTTGTTGTCTCTGAGAACAATTATTATCAGGTTGATAACCTCTGTTGTAGTTACCCCTCCCAAAATTTTCATAATTGTTGGGACTAAAATGTTGAGAACCGTTAAATTGTCTCAAGTTTCTTGAAGAAGAATCATAACGTGATGGACCCCCTTTGTTTTGTCCAAAATTACGATTATATCTACCACCAAAATTTCGATCAGCACTTTGAGATCTACGTCGCCAATTAGGATCATAGGGCATAGCTGAAGCCACGGGTAAACCTTCTTTGACTTCAGAATTGCTTACTGTTACATTTGGATGTGCCGTGACGTATTGGCGACAGTATTGTTCCATTTCTTTCAAATTAGGAGGCTTTCGCTCATGTAGAAAGGAAAGAAAGGATTTACTCACTGATGACATAACTTTGTCCCGGAGCAATAAGTCCTTAAGGGCTTCATATGTATGTTCAGTTTTTGACAGTTCCACCCAACGTGAAAACGTAAGGCTAATATCAGATATAAAATCTGAAAAATCTTTCCCTGTCTCCGGCAATAGAGACCTAAAGCGTAGGCGATAACCTTCTTCATCCAGTTGGTATTTTTTTAACAAGGCCGCTCTAACAACATCATAATTATTTTTGTCAGTATCTTCCACCGACATCATAGTCTTTTGAGCATCACCTGTAAGTAACCTACCAAGTTGATCACAATATTGCGACTTGTCTATCTTATGAGAGTCGCATGCCAGTTCAAATCTACCTAGATAGAATGCAATATCGTCGCGGGTAGGGTTGAAAGCAGGTAATTTAATATCATAAGGTTTAAAATGTGCCTTATTAGAAGTTGTTTGATTATTTGTCTCATTTTGAGCATTACCCATATTCGCTACCTTTATTTTCTCCAGCTCCACAGCTGCCAATTTTTGCTCGTGGAGTCTTTGGTTTTCTTCAGCTTCCATCTGAAGTTTTTGTTTTCTCTCTTCCGCTTCTAATTTTTGTTTTCTCTCTTCAGCTTCCATCTGCATTTGGATTTTTCTCTCCTCTACTCCTCTTTCTAATTTTTTATTTTCAGCTTCTAATTTCTTTTGTTCCATCTCCATTTGGAATTTTCTCTCATCTGCTTCTCTTTGCTGCTGAATTTTTCTCTCTTCAGCTTCTAACTTTTGTTTCTCCATTTCCATTTGGAATTTTCTCTCATCTGCCTGCATTTGCAATCTCCTATCTTCAGCTTCCATTTTCTGTTCCTTTTCTTCAGCCTTCTGCGCCTTGGCATATTCAGCAAGTGCAAATTCTTCTAATTTCTCCTCAGTCTTGCCAAGGGATTTCCCTTGTGCAATGAAATAATCCAAAGTAGACATTCTGCTGGATTATATAAGATAAATACCTTGTGCAATAATTATTATTTCAGAAACTCACTTTATCCCAACTCAGTGGGTGACAAGTCTTTCCCAAGAACTTGTATAATTACTTTACTTATCAATAATATAATTAATTACCTATACTTATTGTGCATAACAATATCGACAGCGTATAACAACATATACCATACGAACAAGAATAACAAGGACAAGATATAAGTACAAATCAACACGTTCGCAGAAATCAACAAAACAATAAAGCAAAAGAAAGCAAAAAATATTGCAAAACTTGCAATGATAACTGCGAAAAGATTTACAATACAAAGAACAAAACAGTGTATAACGAATATAACTGAAAGATAGCAAGAGGAGGCAGACACTCACAAACAAACTAATCAAAAACTAAAGAACAGAGAAAAATATTACAAAAACAACATAGGATATCTCGGCACAACTAAACAAAAATATCACAAATAACCAAACACAGTGGACTATAATACGCAGCAAAAATGTTTGCAGGAGATTTCCACTGCGGGAAATTCGCAATAGTCCCTAAAGAACGCTTCCAGATCTACTGACCGTCCGAGGAGGTATTAGCAGATCTGAAAGTCCCTCCAACCAAACCCGCAGAAATATAAACACATATATAACATAGAAAACATATAACATACAACAAGGAATATCGGTATAGTGAGTACAGAAGAAGGCTTAGTTACAACATACAGAGGCGCAGTTTACAATACATATAGCCACTTATCTTTACAAGGAACGATCCTGGCCTCCGCAAGAACAGCAACAATGAAGAATCCAATAAATCCAGTTCTGCAGCAAAGCAATGTAGATCGTATGTGTAACTCCAGAACTGTTGACTAGAAGTCAGCACCCGAGTAGTCCATCGTACAGGAAATACTTGAGCTGGAACTATCATATGTCTTGACTTTGATGAGTTGATCGTTTCTAGCCCCGTATCAACTGGCGACCACTGATACCAAGTACCGTTTAGTAGGATTGCTTACGTGTCTCTTGATCCAGTCAAATAAACAGTGTATAAATGTTACAGCTGTTACTGCATTTCCTAGTATGCAACGTTTAAGATGTCAATCACTTCTATATGTGCATTGGTGTGGGTGATTGGTTGTCAACTTAATTAATACCACACGGCATTTGCGTCTATGTGCATCTACACACCCACACACTTAGTCGGCCACCTGTAAGCCCGACGTTAGCTGTACGTCATTAACAGCGGCACATATATTAGAACATTTACATTCTTGGCTGCAAGTACCCGGCGTTGCCCGGAGGTCTCACCTTTCTATACTACAACGTCTAGAGTGAGGCTCAGCTAGTCTATCTACAACAGCACCTTCGAACTGTCTCCATCTCTGCCAGTGATGTCCAAGTGATCTACACCAGTACCAATCGTATCATCAACCTGTCTCAGTAACTCATCAGAACTAGCATCAGTGTTGGTATCAGTGGTGGCCAGTATGGGGAGTCTCCAACATTTATATTCCACCAGAAATATCTCCCCAAAAACACATGTAAGAAAACATGGCTGACCAGCCCGGTCAGAAACCCAGAGCAAACTGTCACGAGCTATCGCATATCAGTCCTGCTCAAACCAGTCACGCATGAGCCGGTAACGCCAACCGTGAACTGTTTTCATTCTCGAAAGTACGAAAAGGTTCTGGATCAAACAAGTCAAGGGAGGTAACCCAAAGTCTGGCCTGAAAATAAAGTATTACAACCTGTAATTTCCCCTTGACCATAATAGAAAAACAATATATACCTGTCACAAAAAGTAGGGGATATTGAATTTAAAAGTTATCCAAAGACAATATATTTCAAAATAGTTCATTTATTCCTTCGTACAAGTAAACTTGAGCATCATAACAAGACATTTGCGGTATAAGAAGTGTTATGGCTTTAGTCACATGATTTTAGTCGCACTGGCAACCAAGGCGGGGTAGGTACTTCATTTTCACAAAAATATTCCAATATTTCTAAAAACGTGTAGGGCCCCCGTTTGCCGCTAAACATGCATTGCAACGACGTCTCATACTGCAAATAAGCCATCCGATGTTGTCTTGAGGAATTCTCTGCCACTCCTGCTGAAGGGCCTGGGCTAACTGCTGAAGAGTCTTTGGAGCGGCTGGACGTTGTTGGACGCGTCTATTAAGAAGGTCCCACAAATGCTCAATAGGAGACAGGTCGGGGGACATCGACGGCCACCGTAACGTTCGGATATGCTGCATCTGAAGGTGATCTTGGACGACGCGAGCACGGTGAGGATGTGCATTGTCATCCTGGAAGATGAAATCTGGTCCGTGCCGTTGAGCAAATGGCACAACGATAGGCTCGATGATGTTGTCACGGTAGTAGAGCCCTGAGATATTGACCTGGCATATGTGAAGATCGGTCCTGTCATTCATGCAGATGCCTGCCCACACCATTACACTGCCACCTCCATAACGGTTGTGTGCAACAGTTGCAGGAGGTTGGTAACGCTTACCTCGCCGTCGCCAGACACGTATTCGACGATCATGAAAATCCAAAACGAAACGGGACTCATCAGAAAACATCACTGATGCCCACTATTGATTGGTCCACCGATGATGACGTTGGCACCAATCCATTCTTGCTCGCCTGTGTTGTGGTGACATGAGAAAAGCTACAAACGGTCTGCGTGAGGCCAGTTGCACTAGGTGCAAACGGTTTCGTACTGTCTGAGTTGAGACCCGGATCCCAGTGGTCTGTTGAGGGTGTTGCTGAAGTTGAGTAGCATTTAGAGTCCGAGTTCTGAGGGCCTGAGTAACAAGAAGTTGATCTTGGCGGCGTGTAGTGACACTTGGGCGGCCAGTCCGAGGCAGATCAGCCACTGTGCGGAAATGTTGATACTTGTTCCACAGTCTGCTAACAACTGACTGTGAAACATTGAGGTTCCGAGCAACATCCACTTGCCGACTTCCTGTTTTCAACATGCCTATGCCTATCCATCTCTGCTGTTCTGTCAAACTGTCCATGACGAAGAAAAAAAAATGTATCTGTTGCAGAGTCTTTTTATACCTGTCCATGGTTAGTAATGTTCATCAAACCCGAGATACACGCATTTTTGTGAAAAAGAATAATGTGTGAACTTTACGGATGGGCCCCACCTCTGTTCTTGGGATTGGCTTACTCATCACGAGTCACCAGGTCAACATGATATTGCACGTGAGAGTGGAGAAGAGCGTGCTCGATATGTCCATACAACCATTAAATTACGAAATCCACTCTTTCGTAAAATAATACATACCATCTTAAAATATCCCCTACTTTTTGTGACAGGTTTATATATCAAATCGTCTTTAACAGTGGCGTATTGAGTTCTTAAAGGATTTTGAAAAGGGAAACAGTCCATCAGAAGTCTGAGTCTACACGCTACGTGTCTGACGACTAACCAGAAATAAGTTATAAAAACGGAAATTTGGCTAGCAGAATTCGCCATAGGACATCATTCATTCCTCAATTAAAAAATAATATTTCTCGCCCACGTTAAAAACGGTGGGCGCATCATTTTCCGTCAACTTATATCACGTGCGCACAAGTTCAATACATAGTTATATCAAGTTCAAAATCCATCAAAAGCTTACTACATGAGTCAATCTAAAGCTCACAGTTGATTATTATCTCCAAATATCAAATTCAGATCCATCGGAAGCGTACTATCTGGTCAAGCTAAAGAACTCAGAAGTTGAAACTCATATTTATACAAAGTGCAACACACTCTTAAGCGCATTCTAGGAAGCAGACTCTATAGTCAAATCCAGTGCAGCTTACTCCGAGTATATTTCATGAATCACGATTACATACTACATATTAAGAACGGTTCGTGAAGATATCCAGTCTGGCCAGTAACCTTCAGTGATTAGACAACAAACATTTTTCATACGACAACTGTTAACAGTTGATCAACGCTACAGAGATATACTCAAACAGTGAAGGAATTATATCGTCAAAGTTCTCAGTACGACAACAGTTTTCATCAGAATGTCCTCGACTTAGAGATACCCCGGTCGACATAACTTATAACAACTTGGAACATTATATGCTCACATGTGAATCATCCTATCCGGGTGAAACATTTAGAGACACATGGACTGTATAGATTACTCGCCATTTTGCTAACACGTATCATATTAAATCATCATCATTTCGCTTTACACAAGCTCATTCTTAGTTAACTACTACTTAATTAACTGCAACATTAATATCTCATCTGTGTGTTTGTGTGAATCGTCTTTAACCATCGTGACATTCTGACCATTACTAACCCTATATGTGTAGATATTTAATTAATAAACTCCTTAATCGATGATCATTAGCTAGTTTTTTAATGTATCACTCGTGCTGTCGGTGTTAAATATTTACGTATAAGTAAATTTCCACAATGAGATGAGGATGGGAGCTTTTTCTGTTACCGGATCTAAGGGCAGAAGCTAAGGTCGTGGGGAAAAGAAGTCTTTCCATAATTAACTAGAAAACACTGTCCAGTGGAAAGCATTCGCATTCCCTGCTTCTTGTCCCTATCTCCAATAAGTCTTTATTCTTTCTTAACGAGCCAATTTCTAGAGACCTTCTCCCTAATATCTCATAGGTTATTCCTGGCAAAAACTACTGTCGTAATTGCCCCAATACTCACCATACGACAGTCTTGTCCTTATGTTGGAATCATATTTCTATTCGTTATCCTATCGGCTGAAATGTCTTCTTGATGAGATGGAAATACAGGGAAGTAGTCTGAAAGGGTTGTAAATTAAAAGGGACGTTTTCGCCCACATATTCATGTGATTTCGTTAGAAAAAAGCTCCAATCCAGAATTGGTTTAATTTAGCACTTCCATAACAATCCATCTTGATACATAGTTCTTACATTCCAGTATCCAATTTTAGAAATCTCCTTAGCCCCCAAGATATTAGAGTGAGTCATGTTTACTGTCGAGCCTGGTTCTGTTTCGGTAACAATAGCTTGTTTTATGATAGTGAATTGTTAACTCACTGATCAACCCTCCGATCCAACCGACCGATTCGAGGGTTTCGAGGTCAGTTATAGGAAAATATCTACACCACTAGATACTCTGGTGTATCTTTTATTATATATTATATATTATATATTATATATATATATTATATATCGGTCATGTCCTACGAATGCAAAACAACAGAATACCACTACAGGCGCTCACTTGGGTTCCTGAGGGTAAGCGGAAAAAAGGAAGACCAAAAGAAACACTCAGAAGAACAATAATAAGAGAAGGAAGAACGTTGGGCCTAAATAATGTGCAAGAGCTAAGAGGAGTGGCGTCACAACGAACAACCTGGAGAGCACTGGTTTCTGCCTTATGCGCCGTGTTTGGCGCTTAAAGAATTTATTATTATTATTATTATAACAATCCAACCACAAATTAGTGTCTGATATCGGTAGGGGTTCTTTCCCCTCACTACCCTCATCTATAGAAAACTTTGTATGACACACAGGATATATTCTTTACATGTCATTTACAAATTCATGTGCTTGTCTTTCATAATCATATAAGGTTCGCTTCTTCCATTTCACCTATCATGTTTACAAACTCACTACTTCACAGATCTAATATTATAATCTCCTGCCAGATGTTATTTCCTTGTAGTTGTTTATTACAATCAATTTCATTTGCCGGAAGTATCACACTCTTGAATTGCACTAACTGCTCTGTCGTCTGGAATATCTTCCTTCTCAGAAAATGTATATCCATGAAAAGTCAGTGTGGTTTTACTGAATTCACATTTCTCGTTATTTAGTGTAAAATTATGCTGTATCAGTCTAATAAATACCTTTTCTAAATTTTTATCATCTTTTGGTTGAATTTGTGTTTCAATAAAAATATCAGCAGAACACATTCAGCTGTCCCATCGGACCTTAAAGCGCATCGCCAGTTGTATTTTGGAATGCTTCTGCTGCTGAGGCTATTCCAAAACTAAGCCCTTGTATCTTCATATACCTAGATGTGTTGAAAAAGTTGTGATATTTATAGATTCCAGACCTAATGGAATTTGATGGTAGTCACGTCTCAGATATAATCTGCTATGTTGTTCACTGCAGGAGTGATGTGTCTCACTATGTCTATAGCTTCATTAGGCTGTCTCTTGCCTGCTCAAATTCTTGCATCAGCATTCTTTTTAATGACCTGTACTATAGGACTGACCCATGGAGTTGGACGTCACATTTTTTCAATTATGTCCCCTGCTTCTAATCTTTTTATGTCTTCTAATTTGTGCGTGAAATTAGATTTTTCTGTGTTTGTTGTGCTCTCGATTTCATACTTTCATTTGTGTGCAGTTTTAGCTCAAAGTTTTTTTCAGTTTACCCACACACTGGAAAAGGTCTGATGAGTCATTGCCAGCTAATAGCAAATTTCCCCGATATATGTCACGCCTGTCTCCTGTTTAAATTTTTCTATCTGTTTTTAGTAGGCCGTAGTTCAGTTCTAATAAAGCATAAGGCTTCTTCTTTTTAGTTTACTGTTATATGATCCCATTTTTACCTCATTCTAGAGAATTATTGCTCTTATCATTTGCGTATCTGATTAATCTTAGTCTGTATATAATGTCTTTCTACGAACATCGATGTCCATTTCCAGTTAGTTTTGGCATGAACTTGTTGGATTCTTACTAGCTCAAACGTCTCTGTTTCTTATCACACTAGGATACATTATTATTTTCAGAAGTATTAAAGTTACTTGTTGAGACAAGTTTGTTATTCATTCATTGCTGCAGTAATTATTTTCAGCCTTTCTTATCTTTAGGCGAAAGCACTCTTTTCATTGACATCAAATATTATTATATTTATTGTGTACCTTACAGATGTGTTTTGACATTCCATATTGCTGTTAGTTTTGTATAAAACATTGGTTGATTCCATCAGATGTTGATCTTGTGAATTGCGTCCCCTTTTGTACTTTAAATGTTCTCTTTTCAATAAACCTTCCTGATCGTGATAGAGCCAACATTGCTAATGTTCTTTGTTTTTTTCCATTTGGCTAAGGCCTCCCATAATTATCTCTTCTTATTTCAAACTTCCTGTTATTGGTTTCATATTTAATATTCTTTGTTATCATTTCCCTGTATCATATATCTGTAGCTAATATTGTTCTAAACATATTTGCAGCTATATGTACCCAGTGTTTTGACACAGGATTACTCTGGTGCTCAAGAAATGCATGGGTATGGATCTACACAAAGTGCTGTATAAACGAAATAAAATAGATGTCCTACCCACAGCCCAGACGACATAGTACAGACTGAAAACTCTAATCATTAGACAAAGTCTTTTATTATTAAGGAACTAAAGTCCTTGATTGTTGTTTGTGAAAACTGATGTATATTGTGATGGAGCAAACTTTAAGAAAATATCTCTGTCTCCTGTATTTTCAGGCACTTTAATTTGCGTTGTGCTTTGTTCTGTTCAGGAAACATTTTCGAGGAGCTTATCATTTGGGAAACTGCCTGATAATTTGTGATGCATTTAGTATTAAATTTATATCAATTTTATACAAATATTTGCCCCAACAGTTGATCAGGCGCTGAAATTGACAAATTTTACAATGAACTTGATATGGCAATGACTCAATGTAAATCTAAAGAGACAATTCTTATACTTGGAGACTTCAATGTAAAAGTTTGAAATAAACGTTGATGATGTGACTGGAAGTTATGGCCTGGGAAAAAGAAATGAGAGAGGTGACAGACTGATAGAGTGCGAAGAACGCATGATATAAAAGTAGGAAACACCTGGTTTAACCAGCATCCTGGACGCCTTTGGGCGTGGAAAAAGCCCAGGGACCAAGGTTCATAATCAGACTGACTACAAAGTAATATGCAGGCGGTTTAGAAACTGTTTGAAATCGGTGAAAAAAATCGAGGAGCAGACTGCAACAGCCACCATGTACCAGTTAGAGGAAAACTTAAATACAACTGAAGAAAGTCAATCGAGCTTCAAACAACATCAAGTTAAACTTAGCCTTACTGAAATCAGATAAGGAAATGAGCGAAAGACAACAAGAAGGCGATGTCGATGGATAGGACACACACTGAGGAAACCTGTTGATAACATTACAAGACAGTCCTTGTTCTGGAACCCCCAGGGCAAGAGAGGCAGAGGTAGACCAAGAAGCACATGGCGAAGAGAATTGGAGACAGAGGTGAAAATGATGAGGAAAACGTGGAAAGAACTTGAGCTGATGGCACGTGACAGGAGGACTTGGCATGTGTTTGTTGAAGGCCTATGCTCCTTTGGGAGTGGAGGGTTATGAATGAATGAATGAAATAGATGGACTTTTGTTTTGAGTTTAACTACTTGACTTTTGATTTGAGGCACTGATTTAGTGACTGGACCTTTTTTTTAATTAATGTTTCAGTTACTGGACTTTTGTTTTAAGTTACAGTTACTGACCGTTTCTTTTGAATTACTGTTTTAGTTACCAGACTTTTGTTTTAAGTAACTGGACTTTTAATTTGAGTTACTGCTTTAGTTACTGGACTTTAGTTTTGAGTTACTGCTTTAGTTACTGGACTTTTGTTTTGAGTTGCTTCTATGGTATTGTGCTTTTGTTTTGAGTTGATGCTATGGTATTCTGCTTTTGTTTTCTTTTACTGTTTAGCTATTGGGGTCTTGTTTTTGAGTTACTGCTTTAACTACCGGATTCTCGTTTTTGGTTACTGCTTTTATTATCGGACTTGTTTTTAGTTAGTGCTTTAAGTACTGGACTTCTGTTTTGAGTTACATCGTTTTTGTTGGAATGTGATTATTAGTTGCTGTTATAGTTGTTAGACTCATGATTTTAGTTGCTACTTTAGTTGTTAGGCTTTTGTTTTTTTAGTTGCTAAAGTAGTTATTAGCTGTTGTTTTTAGTTAGTAGCATAGTTATTGGCTGTTATTTTTAGTTATTACCTTAGTTACTGGCTGCTGTTTTTAGGAACTGCTTTAGCTGTTTGAACCTTTGCTTCTACTGTTATAGCAGATATCAAATAAACTAACGTAATTAAATATTTTAAGGTTGCAGTAATATAAATAGTTTTTTTTTCGCTAGCGTTTTTGTAGCAGTATACACCATGCTCCTCCCGCAGCTTTAAATAATACGTTACAAATACTCCACCTGGAGAGCTATTCTTGTATGAGAAAGAGTGTTTAATGTTTATGTGATAGGGTGGGCGAGATGATGATGATGATTATATTGTGATATGTTTGATCACTCTCTTTTCACACTCGCACCGACTCGAACAACAATAAAACTCTTGATTCTAGAGGCAGGGGCTGTATTTATTTTTACAACCCATTCAGTGACTAAGCAAACATTAAACAAATAAACCAACGAACATAACAAATTACCCAACAGTGCTCGATTGCTAATCTTAAGAAGCAAACAAAGCAACGAATAGTTAAAATCATAGTAGTTAAATAATGATGCTCTCACCTGCCAAACAGTCCTTCCACGTGTACTACCTGACACCCTCAACTATCACACACGCACACACTCATGCGTGTCGTCCAATGTGACTGGTAAGGTATTGTGCATGAGGCTGGCAATCTCACCGTGTAACATCGGTTGCTACCAAAACCACTACTGCAAGAGCACACACTCAGCTATCCCACACACACACACACACTCATGCATGTCGTCCAATGACACTAGTATGGTGTTGTGCATGAGGCTGGAAATCTCACCATGTAACACAGATTGCTACCGAAACCACTACTGCAAGGGCACACTCAACTATCACACACAAATACTCATGCATTTCGTCAATGAGACTAGTATGGTGTTGTGCATGAGGCTGGCAATCTCACCATGTAACACAGATTGCTACCGAAACCACTACTGCACGAGCATATGAATACTTCATGCGGAGGCAAACGACACTGGTGACCCCATGCTCCCTCAGGAGCGGAGAAGAGAAATATATATCTCCAAGTGAGCCCACGTGCTCTCACAAACCATTCTACACATAACCATAATTAAATAATAATAAAATGGACATAAAATAATATTCAACTATCTGTACAACAAATACTCTCAATAATGAGAATAAACCACCACCTCGCAACTGGTCCATCTCAATATTCATTACTGCATTCTGAACATGTCGTAAGTGACGACTGGTGCGCCTGGCAACAAGCGTGTCGTATATGACCCCTGATGAGACTGAGAACTCATCACATGAAACACATCGTTACCGTCACCGAAACAACCACAGCAATAGCATCAAAATGCTTATTGTGGGCCTGTAATGGACACCAGCTGCATTGGTGTTTCCATGCTCCGCCGGGAGCAACCAGAGAAACACATGTCTCAACAAAGGAGTGGCCTCGCGCTCTCCAGAAATCTAAATATATATTCTCACCTCAAAGTAACCCACCAAAGATATACAGTAGAATCATCAATAAACGTGAAATACCAAAGAATAAAATATAATTATTCTTGACTTAACAACTAGAACTAATCATCACATAAAGGAAATTTACCACGAAAACTCTCTCTTCTATTACTGGGGAAAATTACATTTAACCTACTTTCACCCACGTGTCGATTCACGCGATATAAAACTGCGTATCATTAGGTGATAACTAAGAGTGTTAAATGCAGACTCCTTGGCGTCTTCTTTTACGCACGGTCATCAACACGTGGTCCTCCCGGTTGCCATCTTCCCAACTAGTTAATATTATCTAAATTCCAGTTTCTGATAACATTTCTGTCCAGTTTCATGTACAAAATACTTTCTTGCCCGGTCTGATGACTGAAATAATCGCTCTTACAGCCGCAATCTGGACTTAGCATGCCTAAAATAACCTATCAAACATTATTTTCACTCATCTATCATTTCGAGACTAAATCATAATGCCCTAAAAAGACATTTCCTTTGGGAACACATCTATCTATTTATTTCACTAAACTTTAAAACAGCCTCACGCTGAATATAACTTCAAAAGCTACAGGGAAATAATGGTAATTTCACTAGGAAATAATATAATCTCTGCTTTTAAATCAAACTCACGTGTCATGTCATTTTTACATACTAGCGTGCCGCGCGCACTTCTAAAATATGTGGGCGATAAAAATGCCTTGAACATGAAGGGGGCGTCTTTCCGGCCCCATCACATATCTCCCTCCTAATTTTGTTGTCGTCCCGACAACATCACTACCTCTGGCGCTTCAGTCGAAATCTCTCAGATCGTTGGTGCTGCGCAATACTCTTTCTGAGCGGCGATGCTTTGTGCTCAGATTCTGTAATCGGTACAACCCAGCAGGGGACTCTCTTGGTCGTCATGTCCCCGGTTGTTCGTTGTCGGGATGTCAGCCGCTGTGGTCTTGAAGACTCACTCACCTGTTCCGCGTCGCTGCCTGCCCTTGACATCTGCCTGTCAGTGCATGCAGCTGTCGACTTTGTAGGGAGATCGCTCTTGACGTGCTTTCCACTCATTTTGTGTGGATGGTGGCTTACATTTCCCACAGTCTGCTTTTGATGAGTCTCCTCGTCTGGACACCGATGTGCACTCCCACCTATCTGCTTAGGACGGGTTACCTCCCCTACCCGACGACCAATTTTCTCGGTGCCCTTAGGGTGACAGTTGTCACGGCCATCTCTTGGTTTACATACTGTAAGCAACCTGGTTGTGGCAGTACGTCTGAGGAAAGAGCTCCTTGAGGGACAGGCGGATATCAGATGTTCTGGGGATTTGAATCCAAAGCATCGTTTTGGAAGAGGGCCTTGAGGGCATTTGGCTGCCATGTGGCCTGAGAACTCACCACAATTATAGCACCTCAACCTGGTAGGCTTTCTCTGTGCCATGGGTCGCCTCCTACTTCCTTTGCATTCTTGACCGCCAATGCCGCACACATAGACTGCTTCCATGCCATGGACAGATGGTTTGCTGTCAAATTCGACTCTCTCATTTCTTGCCAGACTCCTGAATCCCTTCTTGAAGATCTTGGTCTGATGTACGAATACATCAATACCTCCATCATCTGGCGTGATAAACCCCCATCCCCTTGGACACTATACCACTTGCACATCCCTTTTCGTCTTGTCGGTGCAACTGCGTTTGTTGGTGCTGTCAGCTCACAGCTTTCCTTGACAACAGCCTGACTCTCACATACAAAAAGTGCTAGTTGCGGTTCCTGCGGACACACTTCCTCGTCTTGCGTTGGCTGTTCCCGCGGTTGTCATGGTGCTCTCTTTCTCTGCACCTCCTCTTGTGCTGGCGAACGGGCCTGTGACATCTGTGCTAGCTGGGCCTTTAGGAGAGATAATTCTGCCTTGAGAGCCTCCTCTTCACTGTGGGCTTCTGCACTCGCTATCTGCACCAGTGTCTCTGGCTTTTTCCTCCCAAGAAAACAGAACATTCCCTAGACCCCTGACTGCCGGCATGTAAATTCCTGGTCATCTCACTGACTGATGGTTGCTCGCTGTAGGCTCTTTCTATTATCTTGAGTAACTGCTCAGGGCTGGCCTTGGCTCCGCCATGTATCCGTAATTCTCTAGATACACATGGTGTAACGTTGTTCCAGATCATGTCTAACTTGTCTTCTGCCAAAAAAGGCGCCACCTTCCACGCGGCTTCTACATCTTCCACAAACTCTTGCCAAGTGGGACTCCCCTCTCCACTAAATAACCTTATCTCTGGCCCCTTCGCGTACACTACCTTCACAGGCGCATTGGTCGAAGCCATCTTGATGCAAGACTGCACTGCTGGGTGTTTAAAATATTTGTTCGTTTGCTGTCTGCTCAGTGTCACTGTCTGCCTGATCCTGCCGACGACGCCAATTGTGATAGGGTGGGCGAGATGACTAAGCAAACATTAAACAAATAAACCAACGAACATAACAAAACACCCAACAGTGCTCGATTGCTAATCTGAAGAAGCAAACAAAGCAACGAATAGTTAAAATCATAGTAGTTAAAGAATGATGCTCTCGCCTGCCAAACAGTCCTTCCACGTGTACTACCTGACACCCTCAACTATCACACACGCACACACTCATGCGTGTCGTCCAATGTGACTGGTAAGGTGTTGTGCATGAGGCTGGCAATCTCACCGTGTAACATCGGTTGCTACCAAAACCACTACTGCAAGAGCACACACTCAGCTATCCCACACACACACACACTCATGCATGTCGTCCAATGAGACTAGTATGGTGTTGTGCATGAGGCTGGCAATCTTACCATGTAACACAGATTGCTACCGAAACCCCTACTGCAAGGGCACACTCAACTATCACACACAAATACTCATGCATGTCGTCAATGTGACTAGTATGGTGTTGTGCATGAGGCTGGCAATCTCACCATGTAACACAGATTGCTACCGAAACCATTACTGCACGAGCATATGAATGCTTCATGCGGAGGCAAACCACACTGGTGGCCCCATGCTCCCTCAGGAGCAGAGAAGAGAAATATATATCTCCAAGTGAGCCCACGTGCTTTCACAAACCATTCTACACATAACCATAATTAAATAATAATAAAATGGACATAAAATGATATTCAACTATCTGTACAACAAATACTCTCAATAATGAGAATAAACCACCACCTTGCAACTGGTCCATCTCAATATTCATTACTGCATTCTGAACATGTCGTAAGTGACGACTGGTGCGCCTGGCAACAAGCGTGTCGTATATGACCCCTGATGAGACTGAGAACTCATCACATGAAACACATCGTTACCGTCACCGAAACAACCACAGCAATAGCATCAAAATGCTTATTGTGGGCCGGTAATGGACACCAGCTGCATTGGTGTCTCCATGCTCCGCCGGGAGCAACCAGAGAAACACATGTCTCAACAAAGGAGTGGCCTCACGCTCTCCAGAAATCTAAATATATATTCTCACCTCAAAGTAACCCACCAAAGATATACAGTAGAATCATCAATAAACGTGAAATACCAAAGAATAAAATATAATTATTCTTGACTTAACAACTAGAACTAATCATCACATAAAGGAAATTTACCACGAAAACTCTCTCTTCTATTACTGGGGAAAATTACATTTAACCTACTTTCACCCACGTGTCGATTCACGCGATATAAAACTGCGTATCATTAAGTGATAACTAAGAGTGTTAAATGCAGACTCCTTGGCGTCTTCTTTTACGCACGGTCATCAACACGTGGTCCTCCGGGTTGCCATCTTCCTAACTATTTAATATTATCTAAATTCCAGTTTCTGATAACATTTCTGTCCAGTTACATGTACAAAATACTTTCTTGCCCGGTCTGATGACTGAAATAATCGCTCTTACAGCCGCAATCTGGACTTAGCATGCCTAAAATAACCTATCAAACATTATTTTCACTCATCTATCATTTCGAGACTAAATCATAATGCCCTAAAAAGACATTTCCTTTGGGAACACATCTATCTATTTATTTCACTAAACATTAAAACAGCCTCCCGCTGAATATAACTTCAAAAGCTACAGGGAAATAATGGTAATTTCACTAGGAAATAATATAATCTGCTTTTAAATCAAACTCACGTGTCATGTCTTCGTTCCTCTTCTACCGACACAGGGCTAGCCTAACTTCGTTTCTTCTCTCTGGGCGGTTCTTGCAAAATAGGCCCGTCCGTCGGCCGCTATCTCTTTTATAAGCCCAGGTCGAATCACTCAGTTTACTGCGCGCTAGGCGTATTGATTTGGCCGCATACATAACACTCGCGATATTGCTTTAGAAGGCCCGAAAACAGAAATATACACAACTATTTCTAGAGCAAAAACACAATTCTACATCACAACTTAATTTTTAGGCATTATTATGGCCTAGTCATCAATCTTCTTCTTTATCTCGTCAGAATTTTTACATACTAGCGTGCCGCGCGCACTTCTAAAATATGTGGGCGATAAAAATGCCTTGAACATGAAGGGGGCGTCTTTCCGGCCCCATCACATTTACGTTACAATAAACAATTAAACGTTTGATAGCTTGATAACGAAACAACGTTTTCACTTCTCGCAGTTTAATCTCACGCAAATACAAACATTGCCTGCTACCTTTCACGTGAAGCATAAACAATGTGTGATGATGGATGTGAAATTTTATAGAATAGTTCTCACACCTCGAGGTCGTTTGAAGACAAATGTAATTTAACAAGAGAAAGGAATGTAATGTTGATCGGTGTTAATTACATTTAGGAAAAGGAATTTGATTTTAATCATAAGCACCGAACACCTGAGCGTGTTAACGGGACATTGTATTTGTAAAGACATTGTGATTAATTGTTTTGTATTTTTGTTTATGAGAATATTTGTAGGAGTGCAGTTGTGTCCCATATCTAGGAAGTGAGAAAGAGTCATTAGATTTAACAAAACAGGCTGAAGTCAGCATTCACTCTGTTAACAGTGATGACAGAATCAGGAACTCCTTACTCTTTCCCATGGAAGAGCAGAGGAAACAGGTGTCGGGTGTAAAATGGTAGGCAAATAAATACCTTTGCTCATACATATACGAACACACACACACACACTAGAACAGAGAGATTAGAGATTTTAGACAGGCAATTTAATCATTAAGACAACTAAAAATGTAGGAAGTTGGTTATAGGTCCGTGTGCTGGATTAGCCAGTACATGGACAAATGATAAAGTAGGAAAGAAGTATAGATTTTTATAGATAAGATTTTTTAAGAGAATAGTTATAATAATAATAATAAATATTAAGAAGAGCATTTCTAGATAATCTCGGCTAGTGTTAGAATAACTTGTCTTTTAAGTACAGATAACTGAAGATAGTATTTCGTCGAGCTTTAGAGTTTTGGGTTCGACTCTGTAGTACGCCGATATACTTTGTGGTTTGCATTAGTAGGGCGAATTTTTTGTTGAGTAGTAGAGTTTGGGGAAGGCCCCGACTATTCCGAATAACTCCGAGGATTGAAACGAAGTAAGAAAGAGAGATAATTGTTCTCAAGCTGTTAAACAATTATTGAGAAGAATGAGAACAGACGTTCTCGACTTATTAGATGATTATAGGATTAGTACGTGTAGTACAAAAGTAATAGAAATGAAAATTATAATTATTATATTGGTGTACAGTGCATGCTTTAATATTATTATATTCATATCTTATTTGGTGGAGGGACATTTTAGTAATCTTAATAAACAATATTAAATTTATTGTAGTTGTCGTTAGTGAATTACTTAATTGTTGTTAAGATATTTTGTTAGTTATCGTTGAAGACTACGTCAATGAAATAATGAGTTTTCGTTGTGACTTTGTTAAGTGTCGACAATGACTTGTGGGTTACTGCGAGATGAACTGTGTCAACAAACTAAAGGTGAGAGATGACATTATATTATAAGCAATATCACGTGCCAAAAAAACACCAACACGTAGCTGCATTCTCATCCGGAAGAACCTACCTGGGTTGAACAAGGTTGCACACAATTCTAGAGATTGGTGATAATCAGCATCTAGGGTGTGCAGCCTTTCTGACCACTGAACACTTTTAGTAACATAACATGTGCCTCGTGTTTATACGGTGCAACCCAATCTGATCTGAACTTTGCACAACTGACAAATTAACAAACTTATTGAGATGATGGCACGTGACAGGAGAACTTGGCATGTGTTTGTTGAAGGCCTATGCTCCTTTGGGAGTGGAGGGTTATGAATGAACGAATGAAATAGATGGAGTTTAGTTTTGAGTTTAGCTACTTGACTTTTGATTTGAGGCAGTGATTTAGAGACTGGACCTTTTTTTTTAAATTAATGTTTCAGTTACTGGACTTTTGTTGTAAGTTACAGTTACTGAACGTTTCTTTTGAATTACTGTTTTAGTTACCAGACTTTTGTTTTGAGTTAAGTAACTGGACTTTTATTTTTAGTTACTGCTTTAGTTACTGGACTTTTGTTTTGAGTTACTGCTTTAATTACTGGACTTTTGTTTTGAGTTGCTGCTTTAGTATTGTGCTTTTGTTTTGAGTTGCTGCTATGGTATTGTGCTTTTGTTTTCTTTTACTGTTTAGCTATTGGGGTCTTGTTTTTGAGTTACTGCTTTAACTACTGGATTCTCGTTTTTGGTTACTGCTTTTGTTATCGGACTTGTTTTTAGTTAGTGCTTTAAGTACTGGGCTTCTGTTTTGAGTTACATCGTTTTTGTTGGAATGTGATTATTAGTTGCTGTTATAGTTGTTAGACTCATGATTTTATTTGCTACTTTAGTTGTTAGGCTTTTGTTTTTTAGTTGCTAAAGTAGTTATTGGCTGTTGTTTTTAGTTAGTAGCATAGTTATTGGCTGTTATTTTTAGTTATTACCTTAGTTACTGGCTGCTGTTTTTAGGAACTGCTTTAGCTGTTTGAACCTTTGCTTCTACTGTTATAGCCGATATCAATAAACTAACGTAATTAAATATTTTAAGGTTGCAGTAATATGAATAGTTTTTTTTCCGCTAGCGTTTTTCTAGCAGTATACACCATGCTCCTCCCGCGGCTTTAAATAATACGTTACAAATACTCCACCTGGAGCGCAATTCTCGTATGAGAAAGAGTGTTTAATGTATACGTTATAATTTATAACAATTGAACGTTTGATAGCTTGATAACGAAACAATGTTTTCACTTCTCACAGTTAAATCTCATGCAACAACAAACATTGCCCGCTACCTTTCACGTGAAGCATAAACAATGTGTGATGATGGATGTGAAATTTTATAGAATAGTTCACACACCTCGAGGTCGTTTGAAGACAAATATAATTTAACAAGAGAAAGGAATGTAATGTTGATCGGTGTTAATTACATTTAGGAAAAGGAATTTGATTTTAATCATAAGCACCGAACACCTGAGCGTGTAAACGGGACATTGTATTTGTAGAGGCATTGTGATTAAATGTTTTGTATTTTTGTTTATGAGAATATTTGTAGGAGTGCAGTTGTGTCCCATATCTAGGACGTGAGAAAGAGTCATTAGATTTAACAAAACAGGCTGAAGTCAGCATTCACTCTGTTAACAGTGATGACAGAATCAGGAACTCATTACTCTTTCCCATGGAAGAGCAGAGGAAACAGGTGTCGGGTGTAAAATGGTAGGAAAATAAATACCTTTGCTCATACATATACGAACACACACACACACTAAAACAGAAAGATTAGAGATTTTAGACAGGCAATTTAATAATTAAGACAACTAAAAATGTAGGAAGTTGGTTATAGGTCCGTGTGCTGGATTAGCCAGTACATGGACAAATGATAAAGTAGGAAAGAAGTATAGATTTTTATAGATAAGATTTTTTAAGAGAATAGTTATAATAATAATAAATATTAAGAAGAGCATTTCTAGATAATCTCGGCTAGTGTTAGAATAACTTGTCTTTTAATTGTGATAACTGAAGATAGTATTTCGTCGAGCTTTAGAGTTTTGTGTTCGACTCTGTAGTACGCCGATATACTTTGTGGTTTGCATTAGTAGGGCGAATTTTTTGTTGAGTAGTAGAGTTTGGGGAAGGCCCCGACTATTCCGAATAACTCCGAGGATTGAAACGAAGTAAGAAAGAGAGATAATTGTTCTCAAGCTGTTAAACAATTATTGAGAAGAATGAGAACAGACGTTCTCGACTTATTAGATGATTATAGGATTAGTACGTGTAGTACAAAAGTAATAGAAATGAAAATTATAATTATTATATTGGTGTACAGTGCATGCTTTAATATTATTATATTCATATCTTATTTGGTGGAGGGACATTTTAGTAATCTTAATAAACAATTTTAAATTTACTGTAGTTGTCGATAGTGAATTACTTAATTGTTGTTAAGATATTTTGTTAGTTATCGTTGAAGACTACGTCAATGAAATAATGAGTTTTCGTTGTGATTTTGTTAAGTGTCGACAATTACTTGTGGGTTACTGCGAGATGAAGTGTGTCAACAAACTAAAGGTGAGAGATGACATTATATTATAAGCAATATCACGTGCCAAGAAACACCAACACGTAGCTGCATTCTCATCCGGAAGAACCTACCTGGGTTGAACAAGGTTGCACACAATTCTAGAGATTGGTGATAATCAACATCTAGAGTGTGCAGCCTTTATGACTACTGAACACTTTTAGTAACATAACATGTGCCTCGTGTTTATACGGTGCAACCCAATCTGATCTGAACTTTGCACAACTGACAAATCAACAAACTTATTTACAAACAGCATGTGCGCTGTTCAATCAATCAATTAATACCCTTAGCTCCCCAAGGAGCATATGCCTTCAACAAACACATGCCAAGTCTTTCTGTCCCGTGCCATCCGCTCAAGTTTTTTCCATGTTTTCCTCATCATTTTCACCTCTGTCTCCAGTTCTCTTCTCCATGTGTTTTTTGGTCTATCTCTGCCTCTCTTTCCCTGTGGATTCCAAAACAAGACCTGACTTGTAATATTATCAACACGTTTTTTTCAATGTGTGTCCTATCCATCGCCAGCGTGTTCTTCTCAACTCTTGTTCCACTGGCACTTGTCTGGTTCTTGTCATCAATTCCACATTTGTGACTTTATCATACCATTTCAGTCCTTCTATTCTACGCAAGCACCCGTTTATAAAAGTCTGTAGCTTTTTGGTTGTTGTTTAAAAAAAAAAAAAGAAATGTGCGCTGTTACCTATAACTTAATTTTGATGCCGTGATCCTTAGCCCTGTCACATATTTTCTTACGTCGTGTTCTCATACATGTCTTCCAGTGTATGTGTCGCCATTTTACTTTTTTTTTTGGGGGGGGGGGGGGGGGGGGGGGGGGGGGGAGGGAAGGGAAAGGGGGGGGGGGGGGTTTTTTTTGTTTGTTTTTTTTTTTTTTTTTTGTTCTTCAGCTGAGGTCACTTTTATGTAATTTCGTGCCGCTCTTTTATTTCTCAGTGAGTGTGCTCTTTAGTATAGCTGTCGGGAAATACGTTCTCTCACCACATCATTTTGGGAAACACTTGGCTGCTTATCGGCCTTTTGATTTTTTTTTTTTTGCCTGGCGGAAGTTTAACTCTAATGATAGAGTTCCATGGATCCTTGAAGCCGTCATGATTATGAGACATACTTTCATATATATATGTTTGTAACGTGGGGTTTTTATTGTATATAAGATCAGTATAGTACTGACAGTACAGAAATAGAATTTCTGCAGGAAAATGGTGAAGTCCCAGTGTATGAGAGAACTACTGGTATCACAAATAAGTTACGGCTGTGAATGATCTGATCTCGAAAAATTAGTAGAGTGAAGACAGTCATAAAATGCCACCCCGCTGGGTAACTAATTGTGATATTAAAATAAGGAAACAGATTTCACTTAACAATTATAAACTTGACAAATCGTTCAAATACAATTTCCTTATTTATTAAGTATATACACCATCTACTCTTGTGCTGAAGGGTGGATGTTGGAAGATGGAATGCAATGGATTTGTAAATTTTTATATGATTGTTATATATATATATATACGACACGACATTACGACAATGTTGAATACGTCATCATTTTTGTGGTGGTATTTGAGCGGAAGCCCACGTCTTATTGGAACATATTAGTAGGAAGTAGCGTATGTTGACGATCTTTTCTGTAACAATTATAAAAGGTGATCAGATGTGGAGTACACCAAAATGAATAACAAAAAGACTGAAGCACCGGTCTTGTAACAACAAAACAACAACCAAACAACTACAGACTTTCATTAATGGAAACTTGCCTAGAATAGAGGGATAGAAGTGGTACGACAAGATGACTAATGTGGAACTGATGACATGAACCAGACAAGTGCCAGTGGAACAGGAGATTAGAAGAAGACACTGGAGATGAATACGATACACACTGAGAAAACGTGTTGATAGCATTACCAGAAAATCCCTGTTCTGGAATTCCCAGGATGATGGGCAGTGGAAGACCAAAGAACTGGAAAAGAGAACTGGAAACAGATGAAGGAGACATGGAAAAACCGTGAGCAGATGACACAGGACAGGAAGACTTGGCATAAATTTATTCAAGGCTAATGCTGCTTTAGGAGGTGAAAGAAGAGCAGAAAAACCCCCCGTACCATATTTTCGGTGCACATTTTGGTGCATTTGTGTATAATAGAAGGATTAAAATGAAACACGATTGCGAGAGCCAGACATTAGCCATTGGAGAAAAAAGGTGAGAAGAAAACGCTGGAGTTCAATATGACACACGCTCAGAAAATCTTACCATGGCTTTGTTGAATGCCTATGCGCCTCGGGGAGTTAAAGGGCTAGAAATGACGTGTCGATCATGCCAGCGATTTAGTTGCTAATGAAATCAGACCATAATTATTGTATAGTTGCATACATGCCACACCTCGGAGATGAAAAACCTTTACAAATAATCCAAAACCCTGTACAAAGACTGAAAAAACATATCAAAAGAGTTAATTCGTGTAAAAATATTTTCAATTATAGTGCGCTGCATTATAAATAAGGCACGGGGGCTTTGCCTTTTAAAGCAGGTCTTCTCTTATTTTAAAACCCAAACAATAAATGTCTGAGTTTATTTTACATGTAAAAATAATGTGATGGTGTCATCATTTAGTCTATGTATTTGCTTAATTATGACTAACAGACTGGGAAATCCTGTGTTCAATAGGACCTTATAAAAGAACTCTGAGACACAGTAATAAGGGAAATGGGTTAGAAAATCTGTACAGAAATTATCTACAGGGTGTACACATCTGAAAACCCGAACACCTTGTACAGATTATGGGTAAACCATAGCATGTGGCATGTATGTAGTCACGGAAAGTCACAAAAACAACAGCCAAGACGTTACTTACTCTAACAAACGGGAGCTTGTGTAGAGAATAGAAGGATTAAAATAGTATGATAAGATCACTAATGTGGAACTGATGTCAAGTTTGCTAATGTAGAACTGATGACCAGATCACTAATGTAGAACTGATGTCAAACTTGCTAATGTGGAACTGATGACCATATCACTAATCTGGAACTGATGTCAAGTTTGCTAATGTAGAACTGATGACCAGATCACTAATGTGGAACTGATGACAAGATCACAATTGTGTAGCTGATGTTAAGTTTGCTAATGTACAACTAATGACAAGATCACTAGTGTGGAACTGATGATAAGATCACTAATGTGTAACTGATGTCAAGTTTGCTAATGTAGAACTGATGACCAGATCACTAATGTGGAACTTATGTCAAGTTTGCTAATGTAGAACTGATGACCAAATCACTAATGTGGAACTGATGATAAGATTTCAAATGTGTAACTGATGTCAAGTTTGCTAATGTAGAACTGATGACCAGATCACTAATGTGGTACTGATGTCAAGTTTGTTAATGTAGAACTGATGACCAGATCACCAATGTGGAACTGATGTCATGTTTACTAATGTAGAACTGATGACCAGATCACTATTGTGGAACTGATGTCAAGTTTGCTAATGTAGAACTGATAACCAGATCACTAACATGGAACTGATGTCAAGTTTGCTAATGTAGAACTGATGACCAGATCACTAATGTGGAACTGATGTCAAGTTTGCTAATCTAGAACTGTTGAAAAGATCACTAATGTGGAACTGATGATACGATCACTAATGTGTAACTGATGTCAAGTTTGCTAATGTAGAACTGATGACAAGATCACTAATGTGGAACTGGTGTCAAGTTTGCTAATGTAGAACTGATGACTAGATCAAAAATGTGGAACTGATGACAAGATCACTAATGTGTAACTGATGTCCAATTTACTAATGTAGGACTGATGACAAAATCACTAATGTTGAAATGATGACAAGATCACTAATGTAGAACTGATGTCAAGTTTGCTATTGTAGAACTGATGTCAAGATCACTAAAGTGGAACTGATGACAAGATCACTAAAGTGGAACTGATGACCAGATCGATAATGTAGAACTTATGATAAGATCACTAATGTGTAACTGATATCAAGTTTGCTAATGTAGAACCGATGACAGATCACTAATGTAGAACTGATGTCAAGTTTGCTAATGTGGAACTGATGACCAGATCACTAATGTGAAACTGATGATAAGATCACTATTGTGTAGCTGATGTTAAGTTTGCTAATGTAGAACTAATGACCAGATCACTAGTATGGAACGGATGATAAGATCACTACTGTGTAACTGATGTCAAGTTTGCTAATGTAGAACTGATGACCAGATCACTAATGTGGAACTTATGTCAAGTTTGCTAATGTAGAACTGATGACCAGATCACTAAAGTGGAACTGATGATAAGATCACAAATGTGTAACTGATGTCAAGTTTGCTAATGTAGAACTGATGACCAGATCACTAAAGTGGAGCTGATGATAAGATCACCAATGTGGAACTGATGTCAAGTTTGTTAATGTAGAACTGATGACCAGATCACTAATGTGGAACTGATGTTATGTTTACTAATGTAGAACTGATGACTAGATCACCAATGTGGAACTGATGTCAAGTTTGCTAATGTAGAACACATAACCAGATCACTAACGTGGAACTGATGTCACGTTTGCTAATGTAGAACTGATGACCAGATCACTAATGTGGAACTGATGTCAAGTTTGCTAATGTAGAACTGTTGACCAGATCACTAATGTGGAACTGATGATAAGATCACTAATGTGTAACTGATGTCAAGTTTGCTAATGTAGAACTGATGACAAGATCACTAATGTGGAACTGATGTCAAGTTTGCTGATGTAGAACTGATGACCAGATCACTAATGTGGAACTGATGACAAGATCACTAATGTGTAACTGATGTTAAGGGTACTAATGTAGAACTGATGACAAGATCACTAATGTGGAAATGATGACAAGATAACTAATGTGTAACTGATGTCCAGTTTACTAATGTAGGACTGATGACCAGATCACTAATGTTGAAATGATGACAAGATCACTAATGTAGAACTGATGTCAAGTTTGCTATTGTAGAACTGATGTCAAGATCACTAAAGTGGAACTGATGACAAGATCAGTAATGTGGAAATGATGACAAGATCATTAATGTGGAACTAATGACAACTTTACTAATGTATAACTAATGACAAGATCACTAATGTGGAAATAATAACAAGATCACTAATGTGGAACTGATGTCATATTTACTGTTGTAGAACTGATGACAAGATCACTAATGTGGAACTGATCTCAAGTTTGCTAGTGTAGAACTGACGACAAGATCACTAATGTGGAAATGATGACAAGATCACTAATGTGGAACTGATGACAAGATCACTAATGTGGAACTGATGACAAGATCACTAATGTGGAACTGATGACATGGTCACTAATATGGAAATGATGACAAGATCACTAATGTGGAACTGATGACAAGATCACTAATGTGTAACTGATGACAAGATCCAGTTACGTGTCACTGAAATAAGAGATGAGAATACGACATTTTAGATGGATTCGATACACTTAGACAACCTGTTGACAGTATTACAAGGCAGTTTATGTTGTGAAATTTTCAGGGAAAGAGGAATAAAGTAAGAACGAACATGGAGAAAAGGAATGGTGGCAAAGAAGTGGATGACACATGACAGAAAAGCTTCGCATGAATTCGTTGAAAACCCTATGCTCCTCATGGAGCTGAATGGCAAGTGATAAATTGTTTGTCCTGGGAGAGATTTATTTGCTTATGAAATCAGACCAATGAACACTGGATATTTTATGTTTAAGACTACAATAAAATAAACGTTAAAGAGAAGTCAAGATATAAATATAAAAACTATAGAAATAAGTAAAATAGCTGGGCAAAACGAGCGATGGGGCGCAAAATAACAAGCTAATGCAGTCAAATATCAGGTGACAGCACTTCTTACTATCTCACATCTTTTTATATTAATGTAAAACTTTTGCCTCGTTTTGGCGAGGCGCGTCCCGTTCAACCTAGTCGGTTATATTAGGGCGCATGTCCAAATATAAAAGACCCTTAGGTCTGAATTTTTATTCCTAACATCTCTTTATCAAAACAACACACTGGCTTATCTGTGTGCACGCTTTGTTATGACAACATTTCTCAAACATCCTAACATCTGTTTACGAAAACAACACATTGAGTCAATATCTCTATACACACTTTGTTATGACAACTGTGACGGGATTGCCTCCCCTGCTTTGCAGTAGTGATCCAACAGTGGCCAAAACTCAAGAGTATCTAATATGGCCTTCAAAGGTATCTACCTTCGCAGAAGATTACTCTTGGCAGAGATGTAGGTAGAAGGGTGAAGACACTTCTATTGCAACGTGAATCTTCACAAGATATTCAGAATAAGCGAGAACAATATTACTTTGGCTGAGTATGTTAACTCTGTAATTCTGCCGACGCTTTTGTGAAGGATTTAAGCACATATTACATTCAGCTCGTTTAAGCCCCACCCCTGATTTACTCAGTGGAATTCTATTATTCTAGTATAGCTCTGTTTAGAGTGTGTGTGGTAACTTGACTGAGACAAACATGCAGTAACTAGTTTTTAACAGTTGGAAAATAATTTGAATAGTTATGGATCAAGAGAAGTTATCCTCACAGTCTTTAGGAAATGTGAGATATTACAAGAAGTTCAAGTGGCAGCATATATTTGAAATTAGCTGCCAATGATGCTTCTGCTCCTTCTTATGGGTTGGTTTTTTTTCACTCTGCTCACGCTCGTCCCTGATCAAGGTTGTCGGGGGTAGCTCGTTTCCCAGAAATGTCAAGGAGAGTCTACAACTTGGGTCCTTCGTCTTAAATTAAGGGGTGTCACAAAGTGGATTTAAGTTTATAGAGTTTGGCTGAATGAAAGCAAGACCCTAGTATGAGAAAGTCTGAGAAAATAGAATTTAGATGAAAATTGACATGCCTGTGGACAGATGAGACTATTGGCTCAAGGGATAGAACCAGGATTTGAATCTCCTCTTGCCGCTTCGTGACTTCAGAATGGCTATAATCTCACCCTCCTCTAACTACCTTTAAACACAAGGAGATAAGGTGTATAACACGACCACAGACATCACTATACAGACAACATAGAGTAAGTATAGTAAAGGGTAGAAGCTGATCCAGTAAATATTATATATAAATTTAATTTACACACAGAAATCATTAAAGTTCATCATACATCAAATCAAAAAATTAGCGTGCACTGTTGCACGGCCTGAAGAACAAAGTAACTAGTACATTGATAGACACTAGAAAAATAACCCCAAAATCACATTCACTCTTTCTGTCACCCTGCTGAGGAACAATAAAATGATTAGTGATTTAACTAACTCTACTATTGTGGGGGCTGTCAACTTTAGCCTCCACTCTCTAACACAACTAAGATTCTACTGTCTCAGTCTTGTTGACTCTTCCTCAACGAACGTCTACACAGCTTTCCACTTGTTAGGCGATATGCGCCGCTATCTAACACCCCTGGAAATGCTAAAATAATAGACTTGGAGTAACACAATGGCTCAGTATCTATCCTTCGAGTGGATACTGAACAGACCCTACTGGTCCTGTCTATTTTCTCCCTCCTTCTCTCTCTCTCTCTCTCTCTCTCGCTCTTGGTCTCAGTGTCTGTCCAACACTCGACGACTGATGATGCGGCGTCTCCGTTACGCTCTTCTCTCGTTACTTTCAAGACCCAGATATTGTCACCCTATCACCTGTTCCTGAATTCTGCGATGATGCTGATTGGTGGGTATCAAGCGTAAAGAACTTGATTAACTGTAGAAACTTCTCTGCTGCTGAATAGCTTCCCTCTTTTAACCCGCTCCGGATCTAGAGGAAAAACACCCTTGATTTCTGGCTGTATACGATTTAACCCAGTCTCACGGCCACCTGCCGTTGCTAGAGACTATGATAGCGATGCTCTGGGCTGTATGATAAATAAACCCCGTTCCAGCTGAAGCATAGGGACTTCACTGCCAGAGACCATAGGTTATTTTCTTTTGCTTCTGATGATATCTCGAGTCCTCTGACCCTTAAGATATGTCCTGGTGTCGTGGGTGATTTTGCACATGGACAAATTTATGCTCCCCACTATTCTTGCCGTGACTCGCTGAAATTAAAAGAAAATGCATCTATTGTACACCAACTCCAACATAACGCATCTCTAACCTCACTCCTCTACTCAATACTCCACTCGTCGTGTACAACAATACAAAAATAAATATTACCCACGTGGCACTTAATCTCACTCCTCCTTCTCTCGTTCTGAAAAACTATCCACGTGTCACTTCAATCTCCCTCCATCTACTCCCCTACTCTCGTCCGCACAACAATACATAAAATATTCCTACCCACGTGTCTCTCTAATCTTACTCCTACTCCTCCCTTCCCTCAGCTTAAATCTGCCAGGTAAACCCAGACACCGTCTGACTCGTTACGCATGGTTAACCCCGTGTCCCAACATTACAACTAGGGAAATCCTTTAACGTTACCCATGAGGTTTCCTACTTACTCCAAAATAAAATGAAATCTCGATATAGGAATAGTTTACTCCTCTGAGCAGTATAATTCACTGATAACAAATCTGTACCCTCCGACTGCCTTTACCACATTTAAGGCACAAAAAAATTACCGTACACACAATCGATTTCCCCATAAAATTACATTTGTAAATACACAGGAATAAATTGTGGTTTTCCACAACATACTACAAATATGAACACACGTGTATCTCATAACTTCACACGCTCCTATCTACTGCCAAAATCCCAGAAAGAATGTGCACACTGTTACATTCACTTTATTCTACAAAGAAAGTAATGGATGGCGCTTACGTTTTACAACTTAAAAGTTAATGTCCCCGAAGAAGTTAACTACGGGCGAATTTCGCAAAGAACCCTCTAATAAATAAACGAAAATAAAATTATTACATACCGATTATCGCTGTTTTTCCCCCAGTGGAGACGATAAATACATAGTCGACCGGCAGGCAATATTTTTCCAGAGAGATTTGCCCGCAGTTTAACAACTGAATATATACAAGAGAAACACCCCCGCACATTATCTGCTAGCTATGCACTCCGGACCAATGAAAACGCTTAGAAAAATAACTAACTGCGACCTACGCAAAACGATTTGAAAACACGCAACTACCGCGTGTTCCACAAATTGCATCACGTCCACGTGCGTTTCTGACGCGTCATATAGGGGTGCCCGAAAATGACGATTTTCCGTAAACAACGAAAATGTACGTGATGCGCGAAAAAAATCTAGAAGAAGAGAAAACTGGGGCGAGTGTAAAATAAACCTACCGTCGTAAAACGAACTAATTTAATTATCTTCCCAAAAATACCAAACACGATATATATATTCAAATGAAAGAAACAAGGCAAACACGTATAATCAAAATGAGAAGAAGAAATGATGAGAACTCAAAATATAAAAACAAAGTCGGGCCTGTTGAAGGACAGAATTACAGTGCAGCATCACAAGGGGCTGCTGTAAAACTGGTAAGGAATATAAGTATTTAAACCAATAAAACGGTATTTAATCAGTTTTACAAATAACGGTTCACAAGAAACAAGGGACGTTTCGGGTTTTACCCTTCGTCAGCCACAAACAGGTGACAAAGACATAAATTACATATAGGTACTACAAAACTATACGATGATGAGAAATATACAACAAATGGGCGATACAAGCAGATGGAAAAAGTAAACAACAACAGTGATGAGAGAAAAAAAGAACAATAATAATACAATTGTACCCTACAATAAGGATATATTCCTATCTTCCCACGCATTGTTGTTATGAATCTAATCAGAAAGATCTAACCATTTCTAATCATGCAGATAGGGTGTGATATTTTCAAAATAGTCCCACGTGAAATAAGGTGCGTGCCTGCAAAGGTCACGTATTACCATATATGGAATCTGATGCCTTGCATACACTCTCACAGGCGGATCAGTAGACACACATGACAACATGGGTAAGCTGTAATACTTATTACTTTATTAGAAAGTAATGTTGTCATAACAAGTCGGCCCAGAAGCGATTATGTCACACTTGTCTGCCCACATGTGTCACACAGACAGTAATCTCGTTATCTGTCGTATGAGTACGCAAAAACTCCGTGTCTGCCCATCTGGGTTACCAAACGAGTCGTCTTATCAGCGGTTCAATCTAAACACGCAGACGACTATCTTATCTCAGTTGCTCACCGCAAGCCAGGGTGAACAGGTAACAAACAGGTGACATCACAGAGAGGAGTGTCGAATGATTTGATAAAATCAAATATCTGCTACTTAACAGAAAAAATAACGAAGAAAGAAAGATAGAAAGAAAAGTGCGACAATTGAGAGCAAATGAAAAAATCAGTACCACAAATGTACCGATACTGCCGGAGTGAAACGAAGATCGATAGGGGCCGCCCCGTTTTGTCACAACAACATTTCTCAACATCCTAACATCTCTTTATGAAAACAACAATTTGAGTGAATATCTCTACACACTTTGCTTTGACAGCACTTCTCAAACATCGTAGCACCCCTTTATGAAAACAGTTCATTGGATATATATCGGTATACCCACTTTGTTATGAAAGCGAAATATCGTCGTTCCTCTTCTACCATGAGGTGTAGAGATTTGGAAGAGAGAGCGCCTAACAATCATATCAGCTGTCTTCCTCCTGGCCTGGTTCCATTCTAGTCCTCGGTCCTTCGGAGATTATCCAATGCTGTCCTCCCAGCGTCCAGGAGGTCTGGATACCTGGCTCCTAGCCTCACATACTTGCCGTGGCTGCCGATCTTCCCCCATTCTGCAGACATGGCCAACCCATCTTAGTTGGGATTGTTCTAATTGGGTCTGCATGGGTTGGGTTTTTTATGATTCGACGTACTGTCTGGCCATGGACTATATCTCCTATTGCCACCTGTGACGACTTGCCCAATCTTCACTTCTTTTTTTTTATTAATTACGAGACGCCATTTTTTAGCATCTTCAATGCATGATCGAGAAGCCCGTGAAGTCATGGGAAATTCCACTTGCGGATATTCTCCTAGCGTTCAGTGATTTTCTCCTCGAGTCTAATACTATTTTTAGATACGACGTCATTGTTGACCCCTGACCTCGGTAGCTAGAAACCCGCTTTAATTTAGGACCGACTACATAAACTTAGATAGAACCAGTTGATGCCACTTTCGGAACCCCCCACGTGACTTTTAACGTTAATGATTGGAGCGTCTATATGATGCTAAAATCACATGATGCACGCTTCGGATCACGTGTCCAAGCGGAAATGACCCGCTAAAAATGCGGCAAATCCAGCCATTTTTCACTTGCCCAGTAAACCTTGAGACAGCTAGACCTAATCCCGATATCGGCGAATTCACGCATTAAAGGCGCTGAAGCCACGTGTCTAAATTGCGGGTTAGCGTCCATCTCTGAGTAGTCTATGGTGGAGCCTTGCACGACTGTCTAATCTCAGAGCAGAATACGGAGTCGAGCACAGAGAAGGCAAATCCGAACCATTCAAGACCTACCTGGTGCAACGTCAGAAGGAGACCGGAGAACTAACCACGCTTCACTATCAGCCGGGGGCTGAAAAGCTAAGTTCCTATAGAAAGGGAACTCACCTATATCAATGCCATATTTTTGTCATCCAGGATGAAAAACACTTGATGTGAGACACATAGTACATACAGCAGACAATAATTCCATCGACAAAACTATCATTCACCATCTATTCCTTTTAATTGCAATAAACCAAATGGGTGTATATAATGTACCCCATGCTTTGTTCCTTCTATTAGATGTTGAATATTGTCTGATGTTTATCTTCCTTTATAAGGGAGGGGGGGGGGCCGCTCGTAAAATATAACATAATTTAAAGGATAACAATAATAGATAACTGAGAAGGGGACTATGGTAGCGAGAGACCAAATATCTCCTTACAACCTTTTCCAGATCTTGTCTAGTTAGGAGAATTTACCCTCTTCGTCACCCTTCAGAAGTGGGAAAACCCAACAGGAATTCTTGAGCCAAATTTTCCACATTCATATCTATTATTTCTTCTAATAAATTCTTATCCTTCAAACGCTACGTGACACTGGGGTCTCAGTCCGGGATTTGAACTTATGTATTTTATCATACCTCTGGGATAGTATCATTCATTCAGTCATTACAGTATACCATTTTAACACATGTATTTTCACACAGTGAGCTCTAGAAAGACAGAAAACATTTTTTCTAGAATTTCAGGCATTGATTGGTGAATCCCTTTATATATGTTGTATTTAATTTAGTTCATGATTTTGTATTTCATTGAATTACAGACCTTATGTCTCCATAACTGTAGTAATTTCATTCTACAGCAGTCTGATAATTAGTAAGTTTTTGCTTGTTGTTAGAAATACTATTGGAAGGTAGCACTAGCTTACTCAGGTGGATTATAACTGCAAAAGATGGCTGAAACAGTTAAGCTTAAGGCAGCACTAGGGGAGGCCGGTAGAGATCTGGGTTATAGTGGGGTGGACCTTGCGAATTATGTCAGTGTCGAGACTGATAAGGGTCGTTATATAAGGGAGGCCGATAAGGCTGAGCTGCTTTAGAGCTGTTATGTATTTTGTTTAATCGCGAATGCGTGCTTCGTCCGTTTATCATCTTGGAGTAAGGGTCAACGTTATATTGATTCATCATTTGTTGAATGTCCAAGAATACATTCGTTCCCTTCGGAGCTCATCATTATATATACATATTTTTCTTATCAGAAGAGTTCTTCATTTGCATAATCATCAACATTGGCAAATACAGCAAATAGCTGTAACGTATCGATGTGATAAAGTCCTCAATTCAGAGTCCATGAATTTATTTACAGTTCACACATAAGACATTCACGTAGGTACACGTTCATATATAGTTCATTAGAAATTACATGCATAGTATTCATGTCCGTCCGTGTCAAAACAATATGTCAAATGAACATCGTTGCAATATACGTGCGCTGTTGTATTCAACAGCCAGAAATGAGCGCAAGAGTTCTTGACAGCTACAATTTGAATCATAATGCGATTCTCCTTCCATTATTTAGTTTAATAAAATTAATCTCATACTTAGATTGATATCCGAACTGACCCTGAGTTCTACATTGATTCATATATACATATAGGCTATATACTCAGCCTTTTCTTGGAAGGAATGCACGACACGACTTTCTTGCTTGACGGATAGCGTAACAAGGGCCCTGTAACCAAGTCACCCAGCGTGACCTTCCCAACGCGAAATGCGTCATAATCTTAGCATATATTTCGCGTTCACTATACCGTAAAATATCGACATATTCTATAAATGTTAATGACCCCTAAACGTTGCGCACGGGTAAACCCCAGCAGACGCCGTCATTTAAAATAACACCGTAACAGATTTCCTGTCAGACGGGGGGAAAAAAATCTATTAGATAGATTTTTTTTTTGAACAATATTAATCAAATTATCAAAAATTTAACAAAACCCGGCGTATGGCCTACGATGTTCTATCTAGAACAGTGTCGCGGTCATGTCAGTAATATCTTATAATAAAATCAACGTCATATAATACATATAACTTATATTAACTAAAGAAATGTCACTGTCACTAATTAATTAACTAATTAATTTGATGTATGTATTGAATAACTAATAATGTGAGGTGTTATTAAAATTATTCTAACTAATTAAAATTAAAATAATTAATTATAATATGTACGTATGGTACTAACTAATTAATATCTAATTGAAGAAAATGAGAAATAGTATAAGAGAGTAAAAGAAATTGATAAGTACGGACAATTAAAACTAAATATTAAAGTATACATTAAATTAGAATGCGTGTGAAAATGAAGTGTAAGGATAGATACCTAATTAAATTAAAGCAATCAGAAGAAAAGAACAGAAAAAATTCATACATTTTAACTATAGATATGAAATGTCATAATCTAATATCTATTACCTTAATAATTACACTAATTAAAAGGTTTAATTGGTGTGATATTCTTTTGTTTCATCTTTTCTTAGTATATTTTATTTTTTTATTTCATCACACTTTAACTTTATTTTATATTAATTTACTAACTAGAAAATTTAACAATATCGGACATGAAGATCCAATCGTTGTTACCTCCTATTGACTTGTATGAAAGTTCATTAAGACACAAGGTTCATATTATCGAATTATGATTTGATTATCCATTCATCGTTAGTTCCTTTATTAAAAACTTGAATGTAATTTGAAGAAGTCATCACTGTATCTGTCACGTCTACATCAGAGATTGTTCCTTTTTAACTGTTTTCAATCGAAATGAGTGATACGCAAAGTGGAAGTGAAGTCCAAATTTTCAAACGTTCCGTAAAACTTGATATTTTGATCACAATAGTTTATTTCGAAATGTCCTTATTTACGTAGGAAGACCAACTGAAGTGTTGTATATTCTGACGTGGCCTTAATACCGTTCATTGCAAATGTAATACTTGACTAGTCAGAAAATTTTCTTGAAATTGTAATATTCATTCAGAATCCGTAGGATGTCTGGACAACGTATCAGCTATGACGTTCTCAGTTCCAGGTATCGACTGTATCTCGAACTCATAGGGTTGCAACGCCATAGCAAATCGTGCAAGCTTTGGACTTTTATGGTTTGAACGTCGTAATGCTGCCACAGATTTCTGATCAGTCTGGATCAAAAATGGAGATCCCAGCAAAAATTTCTCTAGCTTGGTAATTGCCCAGATAACGGCGAGCAGTTCTCTGTCTACAGTCGAATATTTAGTCTCCGGAGGTTTCAGCTTGCGTGAGATATAAAGTACAGGGTGGAGGACATCATCATGATATTGGAGTAGACAAGCCCCGAGTCCGTAATTACTCGCATCTGTACGTAGAACAAACTTTTTAGAGGCATCTGATAATCTTAAAACAGGTGGGCATGAAAAAATTTTCAAGATAGTGCGAAAAGTTTTGTCACATTCGTCTGTCCAATTTATCCTTACTGGCATGTTCTTCTTTAATAACGATGACAGGACAGCCGTGATGGATGATAAGTGAGGTACAAATCTGCTATAGTATTGGATTAACCCTAACAGACTCCTAACCTGTTTCTTCGTTTGAGGAACAGATAAATTTAATATTTTAGAAACCGTACTGGGAATTGTTTGGATACGTCCCGATCCAATAATGTGCCCCAGGAATGTTATCTCATTACACGCTATTTGAATTTTAGTTGGTTTAGCGGTTAAATGGTTATCCCGCAATATTTCTAAAACTGATTTAAGACCCAAAAAATGTTCCTCAAATGATGAACTATACAAACATATGTCGTCGATATAGGTAATTATATCTGATCTACCTGCTAAAATTTTTCGCATCATGCGAATAAAAGTAGCTGGAGCATTCATTAGCCCAAAAGGCATCACGTTCCACTGGTAAAGACCTTCTGGAGTTGAGAATGCTGTGTAGTATTTGGCTCTTTCGGTTAGTGGAATCTGCCAATAACCTTTGGTTAAGTCAATTTTAGTGAAAAGTGTAGCATTGGATAGACGAGGAAGTAAATCGTCAAGGATAGGATGTGGTTCGCTATCAGGTACTGTCTGCGCATTAAGTTTCCTATAGTCAACACATAAACGTATGTTGTTGTCCTTTTTCCTGACAATGACTAAAGGAGAAGAAAATAAAGATGTACTAGTCTCAATAATACCTAATGATATCATCTGTTCGAGTTCCTGAGATGTCTTACTCAGAAAATGTAGAGGTACAGAATAAGGATGAACACGAATTGGTGTATCATCGTTAAGAATGATATCGTGACTAATTACAGATGTGCAACCCGGTACATCAGTTAACACATCTGGGAAAGATTGTAGAAGATCAGCAATGCGTTGATGCTGTTGCGGTGTAACCGTAGAAGAAATGGTCACATCACGCCAAGATTCAGTAGATTGGACAATAAGTACAGGTAAAGGCATCTGCACTTCAGGAAAAGAAGATTCTTCCTCCTGTATAACAGATAGATTAGAATAATGACAAGTAGATACCGTATTGTCATCTAGTTCATGAAAAATTGACTGTAAGTGTATAGTATTAGAAAATGTACAAGATCTAATTCCCAAGAAAAGAAATGACCAATAAAGAAAAGAAATGATGACTGACTATGCTGAGTCATCAACGATATGAGACAATTGTGTTACCATAGCATGTTATCTGCGTGACGCAGCATTAGGTACTAATTGTAAGTTCAGATAACGGTGATGAAAATAAACACCATTATTAAGCTCGATAATCTTTCGAGCATCTTTGTTGTTACGAAATGTAACCACAGCTTCACCATACCTGTTGTTGGTAGGTGGCAACAGACGTACAAACCTAATGTATGCCGTGTCATTAAAGAAATTGCTAAGTGCCTGCCATCTGGTACCTTGTGGCAAATTGCGCACTAACACGGTGCAAGAATATGCACCCTTCCCAATGTAAGTGGGATCAGTGTCACTAACATGATAAATAGTTCTTCTATTTAATCTTTTGGATATGGTAGTCTTATGAGATGATGTCTCATAATGATTGTCATATTTATTTGTCCTAATTTTATTAGTTAAGTTCATAAGAACTCCACCATCATTACCCTTGTTTGGGACATTTTTTCTTTGCCCATTTTCAACAATTTCATTCAGATCACATTTATTTTCTGACTTTGCAGTATTCTCTTGAGAAAAGGTATATCTGCCTCGAAATGATTTTCTAAACTTCTTAGGATGGGCTGGTATTTTAGTATCCTTTTTATCCTGTAGGAGAGTCTCATCCTTCTCCTCATCGATTTCCAGAATGGTACTTAGACTGAAATTGGAGAAAACTGTGCCATATGTATTTATTTTGTTGGCCCGTAATGTAGCCATTGCAATGACAGCGTTAGCATTGCAATAAGATTCCACATTCTTTAATTACCATTCCTCAATTTCATGTGGGGAACAATCCTTACTACCATGGATGCGTCCCAACATCAGATCTGCAATTGGATTCTGAAGCATGCATACCTTAACTTGTCCTGAAAAGAAAGGTGTATTAACATGGACAAGAGCTGTGGGGTAAAACTCAATAGTTCCCCCAAAAGTCATGCAACGGACATATTCCCCCGTTGCACAGCTAGGATGTACCAGCGACTGTCGCACTCCAATGGTTGTGGACCCCGAATCTCGCAATACAGAAACTATAGAACCGTTAACTATCCCTCTGTTAAAAATCAGAGAGCCTGTTCCATCATTGGCTGCAAGACCTACTTCTGGTGTAATGTGTCCGCAGTTTAGCACTGTCTCCTTTGCCTTCTGAAAAATAAGATTGCATTGTGGGCAACTATTCGCCACGTTATAATTTATAGCAAAACATGCAGCAGAAGAATGCATTGTATTATCGTTAGGTGGAACCTGAACCTTAGGGGTGATATCATTTGTAACTGCTGCCCCGGTATTATGGTTATAATGTGACGATCCACGAGAATGAGAACGATTACGAGAATAATTAGTTGAATTATCCCGTTGTCCTCTATTGTAATTGTTATCTCGATGTCTCGAGTTATAATTATCGCTCTTCTTCCAATTGTTACCATTATTATATGGATATGACCGATTATAACTTGAGTTACGTGGATTACTGTTGTATCTTGACTGAGGTGAATAATTTCTGGTTTGTTGTCTTCCTCTATTAAAGTTATTGTTAAAGTTATTCTGTCCCTTAAGAAAATTAATGTCATAGTTTCCTTTGAACCTACCTCTGTCCACACTGTGTGTTCTAGGTTTGTTATTATTATGATATGCCATATTGGAGGCTACAGGAAGAGGTTCTCTTATCAACGAGCCAGAAATATTAGCATTCGGATGAGCTGTGCAGTAATTTAACGAAATTTTTTCTAACTCATCAATAGTTTCTGGTTTTCTTTCTTGCAGATAAGCAAAGAATGGTGAGCTGACAGAAGATAATACTTTATCCCTCAATAACAAATCGACTAACTTGTCGTAAGATTTGTTGACACCTGCCAGTTCAACCCATCTGTTAAAAGTATTGCGTATGTTAGCAATAAATCCTGTAAAATCTTTATTATTATCTGGCAACAAACTTTTGAAACGTAATCTACATGCCTCTTCGTTCAAGTGGAAACGACGTAGTAACAAAGTCTTAATGGCCTCATAATCTGTGGCTAATGCAGGATCAATATTTTGTGCTGCACTTGCAGGTTCGCCATCCAGAAATTCCTTAAGTTTAAGTGCCCATGCAGTTTTGTCAAGGTTATTGACCTTGCATATATCCTCAAAGTGCGCCAGCCACGATGAAAGGTCGTCCACGTGTAATTTGAAAGGTGGTAATTTAAAGTAATAATTGCCTTTAAGTCGGGTGGATGAAGATCCAGATTGAGCATTATCATTTTGGCTTGCTGCAGCACACTGAGAATTAAGTTTTGCTGTTTCCAATTTAAGCCGTTGCAATTCCATTTCTTGCTGCAGTATGATTTCTTGTCGTTTCAATTTATTCTCTTCTTCAATCCGTAGGATTTCATCTCTTGCCAACTTTCTTTCTTCTTCTTGTCTTAATTCTTCTTTCTCTGCCTTAGCAATAGCTTTCTTTTCCTCCTCTTCTGCCTTAGCAATAGCTTTCCTTTCCTCCTCTTCTGCCTTATATTTTGTAAGTTGCTGTTCAGCAAATTCAAGGAGTGCCTCTCCCTTTTTATTACAATCTTTTCCAATTTTAATGAAATGATCCAAGGTAAGCATTATTGGAGTTTAATTGTATTCAATTACTTATGTCTTGTAATCACCACCAGAATCTATGTCGATAATTATAATTACTCAAAGAATGAATAATTAATATAAGAAATTGCAGTATTCACGTACTGTTATTTATAAGTTCCACAAATCTGTAATATTTTGTAAAAATATTATATATATACTCACTAATATCTATCATAAATAGTTATGATAGTTAGTTATATAAGGTGCTGAAATTATATCAAGCACTTAATATTAATATTCAGTAATTATGTGTATTATCCCTAAATAATTAGGTTATTTAATATTAATAGTCACCAAGTTCACAGTGTAGTACTGAGAAAGTGTACTAATTAACATTTAATATGTCTTAATATGTTTTAAATTTATAATAATTAATAATTATATATTATGCCATAATCATGAGCTATAAAGTGCATTGCCCATTTCTAGGACTACCACTGCAAATTGGTGCAAAGTCCATAATTCTTCATTAAACTCATAAAAATTTTATCATATTCATCTACACTATTATTAATGAAGAAATTATAGCATTAATATTAAATTATAAAAGGAGGAAATGAAGACAAACAATACAATGGTTTAACCAAGGATTACAGAACAGTAGCACAATAACAAAGTGACATTTTCACAAAAATAAATGATATTATAAAAGCAAGTTTACTAACCGGAAATGTAGAAGGGTGAAGGTTAACTGAAGGAAACGAACATATTTGGCACTAAGAATGATGACGTCACAGGACTCATTTGACGTTAATACAATACATTTAAATAAAATTAAAGATAGCCAGATTAGAATAAACAGGATAGATTACAAACATATGACTGTAACTGAATAAAAATTAGAACTAAATACAATAGAATACACCAGTTATAACATGACTATACATCTAACATGCAAAGTGAATTAATGCAAGTCCGAACGACACGATCACCGATAATGTATTCGACGCGTTCTTCGCGAGGTGCTATTAATTCACGGCCCTAAGAACGATTACAATCAATTCGTAGCGTCCAATGAGCCATAGAACTGATTATAATTCGCCGCCCATCCATACCGCTACATGTAAAAAGACAGAAACAATATTTAACATGGATACAAAGAAAAAAAAGAACATGGCGTTATCGGACAAATAGGATTAACTTATTGTAACCTTCAAATAAGTTACTTATCTTTTTGCCTCGATAGATTCATACAATGCTTGCTTCGCCAACGGACAGTAGGATCTATATTTCATGCTCATGTTGATTGAATCTATTTTCCAGTGTTTGATTAAGCGTTTATAAATAATTTTTCTCAAAGACGTTGAAAGGCGGCTGCCATCGCTACAGCTGATTCATCCTGTTGTCAAGGGGGTGTGACGTCATCGGTGTAGATACAAAAAGTGTTCATTTTCGCTCGAAAGGAATTTAGTTCTTTCAACTCGGTAATCTTTGAAATTATCCACGCCACATCTGGCCACCAGCTGATAAGGGTCGTTATATAAGGGAGGCCGATAAGGGTGAGCTGGTTTAGAGCTGGTTATGTATTTTGTTTAATCGCGAATGCGTGCTTCGTCTAGCTGTAACGTATCGATGTGATAAAGTCCTCAATTCAGAGTCCATGAATTTATTTACTGTTCACACATAAGACATTCACGTAGGTACACGTTCATATATAGTTCATTAGAAATTACATGCATAGTATTCATGTCCGTCCGTGTCAAAACAATATGTCAAATGAACATCGTGGCTATATACGTGCGCTGTTGTATTCAACAGCCAGAAATGAGCGCAAGAGTTCTTGACAGCTACAATTTGAATCATAATGCGATTCTCCTTCCATTATTTAGTTTAATTTAATTAATCTCATACTTAGATTAATATCCGAACTGACCCTGAGTTCTACATTGATTCATATAGCCTTTTCTTGGAAGGAATGCACGACACGACTTTCTTGCTTGACGGATAGCGTAACAAGGGCCCTGTAACCAAGTCACCCAGCGTGACCTTCCCAACGCGAAATGCGTCATAATCTTAGCATATATTTCGCGTTCACTATACCGTAAAATATCGACATATTCTATAAATGTTAATGACCCCTAAACGTTGCGCACGGGTAAACCCCAGCAGACGCCGTCATTTAAAATAACACCGTAACAGAGACTGATAAGTATTACGCTCGAGAAGCAGCGAAAGCTGAAAGAGAAGAGCGAATAAAGTTAGCAGAAATAGATGAGAGGATAAAAGCTGTAGACGCTAGGGAACGAAGCGAGAGAGATGAACGCGAGCATGCACTGAAGATGAAGCAGTTAGAGATGCAGGGACAGGCTCGAGGAGTTGAACCGGTAGCCGGTGCGACAGCATCTACCTTTTCAGGCAACCTATCGCCACGGTCAGATAATATGTCCTCTTTGCAAATGGGGAGCATAGGACCTTTGCCATCCTCACACATGTCAAACTTGGGACCATTGACGTTTCTTTGAAGCTTTCTCAGAACAAGCCGACTCGATCGATATGTATTTGGACAAATTTGAGAAGTTTGCCATCACATTTGGGTTGGAGAGGAGCAAGTGGAACCTGAAACTGTCACAAGGGCTTAGAGGAACTGCTTATGACGTGTATAGCAAGCTTCCTCCAGGGTTACAGGATGACTATGACTCTCTGAAAAAGGCACTCCTGATACGTTATGAGCTACATGCTGACGCATATAGGAAGAGGTTCCGTAACTCTAGTTGGGAAGTCGGAGAGAACTTTGCTCAATTCGCTGCTAGACTGGATTCGTACGTGGAAAAGTGGGGTGCCCTAGGGAATTTTTCTCATGATTGGGAAGGTCTGAAGGAGATGGTCATTATTGAACAACTGAAGGACACCATGACTTCTGACATGAGGAGATTCCTGACAGAGAATGGGGCCAGCACTTTAGAATCCATCGTCCAGTTAGCGGAACGTTATCAGGAAGCGCTAACAGAGAATGACCCATCCCGGTGGAACCAACCGGAAGAATTATCGAGGCCGACACCTCAGGCACACTTGGACCCCCAAATGAATCTACCTTACCACCACTTCAGAAAACATGACAGGCAAAATAAGACTACTCAGAGATCAGCTTTCCAGCCTCAGAGGCGGGGAGAAAAGTGGTGTAAGACGTGTAAAATGAGCAACGACAATACTGCCGAGTGCAGAAGGAAAAACCCTCCACATCAGGTTGCATGTTTGCAGGGGAGGGCTGTTGACAGGAAGGAACTGACAGTGAGTCAGAATAGCCTCCATCACCCACCTATACAGGAGACAGTGATCGTGAATGGCAAACAAGTCATCGGGATGTATGACACAGGTTTGTCCTATGACGCGGTCGGTTCTGCATCTCTGGTGCACCCCGAACAACTCACCACAGAAACAGTGGATATCCAGGGGCCACTCAAGGGAGCATTACCCTTAAATTTGCCCATAGCGAAGATTCAGGTCAGTTGTCGCTATGTGGAAGGGGAAATCAATGCTGCAGTTTTAGAGGATCCTTTCTACCCCCTGATGTTAGGGCGTAGATATGTCTTTTTAGGAGAACCAGTAAAGCCTGTGGTTATGGCTGCCATCCAGACCAGGTCTGACTCCAAATGCATAGAGAGGGACTCTAAATTAGAAATTCATCCGAATAAGATGAAAATGGCTCAAGCAGCTGATAGCACATTGGGGCCTTGCTTTGGCAAATTGAAAAACTCACATAACCCTCGAAGAAAGGGTGACTTTTATATGGAACATGGACTCTTGCACAGGAAAGCTGGCAGAGGGCTAAAAAGTCATGGACAGATTGTGGTGCCATCCATATATAGAAATAAAGTTATGGAATGGGGGCACGTTGCTACTTTGAGTGAACACCTGGGTAATGGTGCCACAAATCAAAGGATAGCCACCCGTTATTATTGGCCCGGCATCACAGAAGACATAGCTCGATACGTGAAGTCCTGTTCAGATTGTAACCAGGTAACCTCAACATATAGGGTAGACCAGTTACAGGACCTAGGGAAGCATTGCTGCAGACGTAGGCATCCAAAGAAAACCAGGAAGAAAACCAGAATACTTACCTGGGAAGAACAACGTAGGGGCAGATTTTCTGAGTAAACACCCTTATGCAAATGAGGAGAAATAGAGAATATTGAGGATGAAGGTGAAATGAGAAGCGGTAAAAGAAGAGGAAGACAGGACCAGAGGAGTTGGACGGAACGTCAAACTTAAAAAGGGGCTTGTGTGACGACTTGCCCAATCTTCACTTCTTTTTTTTTATTAATTACGAGACGCCATTTTTTATCATCTTCAATGCATGATCGAGAAGCCCGTAAAGTCATGGGAAATTCCACTTGCGGATATTCTCCTAGCGTTCAGTGATTTTCTCCTCGAGTCTAATACTATTTTTAGATACGACGTCATTGTTGACCCCTGACCTCGGTAGCTAGAAACCCGCTTTAATTTAGGACCACCTACATAAACCTAGATAGAACCAGTTGATGCCACTTTCGGACCCCCCCCCCCCCCCCCCCGTGACTTTTAACGTTATTGATTGGAGCGTCTATATGATGCTAAGGTCACATGATGCACGCTTCGGATCATGTGTCCAAGCGGAAATGACCCTCTAAAAGTGCGGCAAATCCAGCCATTTTTCACTTGCCCAGGAAACCTTGAGACAGCTAGACCTAATCCCGATATTGGCGAATTCACGCATTAAAAGCACTGAAGCCACGTGTCTAAATTGCGGGTTAGCGTCCATCTCTGAGTAGTCTATGGTGGAGCCTTGCACGACAGTCTAATCTCAGAGCAGAATACGGAGTCGAGCACAGAGAAGGCAAATCCGAACCATTCAAGACCTACCTGGTGCAACGTCAGAAGGAGACCGGAGAACTAACCACGCTTCACTATCAGCCGGGGGCTGAAAAGCTAAGTTCCTATAGAAAGGGAACTCACCTATATCAATGCCATATTTTTGTCATCCATGATGAAAAACACTTGATGTGAGACACATAGTACATACAGCAGACACTAATTCCATCGACAAAACTATCATTCACCATCTATTCCTTTTAATTGCAATAAACCAATTGGGTGTATATAATGCCATGACAAGGTTGAATGTGATCTGGAAAAGTAACATCAGTTTTCCTGTGAAGATCAAATTATACAAATCACTTGTATTATCTATTCTCTTGTATGGGTGTGAGGGCTGGACACTCACTGCAGATACAGAGCGAAGGATTCAGGCTTTCGAGCATAAATGTTATAGAAGAATTCTGCGCATTTGCTATAAAGAGCACAAAACAAATGTCTATGTTAGAGAGAAGATAAACACCTATGCAGGCCACCAAGAACCACTTTTGTCAATAGTGAAACGTCGAAAGCTTGCCTGGTTTGGGCATGTAACTCGTCATGACTCCCTTTCGAAAACGATCCTCCAGGGAACAGTCGAAGGTAAACGGAGAAGAGGAAGGCAGAGAAAATCAAAGAATGGGCAGGACACGGTTTTTCCACACTTGTACGCATTGCTGAGGATAGAGAGCAGTGGAGGACACTGTCTGCTGATGCTTCCACCATGGCACCCCTACGACCCATGACGGGTTACGGGCTGAGATGATGATGAATGTACCCCATGCTTTGTTCCTTCTATTAGATGTTGAATATTGTCTGATGTTCATCTTCCTTTATAAGGGAGGGGGGGGGTGGGGGGGGCTCGTAAAATATAACATAATTTAAAGGATAACAATAATAGATAACTGAGAAGGGGACTATGGTAGCGAGAGACCAAATATCTCCTTACAACCTTTTCCAGACCTTGTCTAGTTAGGAGAATTTACCCTCTTCGTCACCCTTCAGAAGTGGGAAAACCCAACAGGAATTCTTGACAAATTTTTCCACATTCATATCTATTATTTCTTTATTTCCTTCTTCAATACAGGCATTGTTTGGTTCCCGCCTGAGAGCGATTCTTAGTGAGTGCACATGCCGATGTTTATGTCACCGATCACTTGGGATAAGTGATGTATACCTGGATGGTGGATTATTAGTGCGAGGGTGTACCCATACTTAGGGACGTTTGTGTACTGTCATATTGTGTCCGTAAAGCCAGTGCATGGATACTGCAGTTAGAGTTATTTCCTGCAGGCAATGTCAGCCTGGGTATAATGTCAGTATGCGCGTCAATGTAATTGATATTCAGGACTTGTGGAACAGTATAAATAAGTGTATTGGAACTGTAACCAGTAGCGTTGGGTTTATTTGTACGAGCCATTGTTAATTATTATCCATTTACACGCCACACCCATCATTTATGGTTCTTTTACAGGCACCCAGCCATCCCCGTTTTCTAGCTAACTTCTCTCTCGTCCAGGAATCCTCGATTTATGGCCTGAAAAAGTCTCTCAGCTGCTGCTCTTCGGGTAGCTAAATCTCCTTTGATGCCTCCCTTCCAGTCTACTGCAGCTCAGAGTCACGGATTCACACAACGATTAACTCTAGGTAGCTTGCCCACTGTTAAGTCTATTTTTCTTAAAGACTAGAAACAATAAACGTATATTAGGAATTTCTTTAGCTGCATTTGACATGGTTCTGCCTGAATAAGTTCTCGGCACGATGTACAAACCATCTATGTATACACTGGCACAATGGAGTACTAAAGAGGGGGGGGGGGGGGAGGGTGTTGTGCGAGGGAGCTGGACGAACTCGGGTGAACGAATGAACGAAATTTATTTTCAAACGGTTAAGAATTGACAGCCAGGAAGGGGGTGCCATCGGACGCTATTATTATAGCACTTACTGTTGAAAATGGACCTGCAAGCGCTTTTTATGGGGGGGGGGGGGGGGAGGGGGGGGGGGAAAGAGAAAGTGGTGCCAAGGATATGAACCATCCCGGGTGGTAAATACGTGATGGAAGCCTCTCCACGGGCACGATCGTTTATCAGGAACACAACCATGCAAGCGCCCGAATAACGTCTACCGCTATATACCTTGTCTAAACTCCTACTCGAATAAAAAATGAATTATTATAACTAACAAAAAAGCTAATTCTACAGACCTAAAGGTCTGTTATATTTGGACATGTACGAGGGGCATTCAGAAAGTAATGCACCACATCGTTTTTCTCAGCTAATAATGAAGATAGAAGTATGAAATTTAGCACACTTCAAATATAGCATGTGTCAATTGTGTGCATTAAATTACACTGCTACCGGCCAAATAATACGGCTGCCCTAAACCGTTGAAATGAAGCGTGTTAGCAACTTGCGTTATAAGCAGCGAATTGTGATAGAATTTCTCGTTGCAGAGAAGGAAACTGTTGTGAACATTCACAAAAGTCTATGTGATGTGTATGGAAGTTTTGCAGTCGACAGGAGTACAGTCAGTCGCAGGGTTCAGAGAATCAAAGAATCAGGAAGTGGAGATACGGAGCTGCTTGATCGGCCGTGCTGTGGACTTCCTGCCACAGCCACCAACGCAGAAATGTTGAAATGCGCTGAGGGCATTATTCTTACTGATAGGCGAATCACTACTCAACAATTGGCCTTACAGCTGTCAGTCAGCATTGGTAGTGCAAATGCAGTTATAAAAACTCTTGGATTTTCTAAGGTTTGCGCAAGATGGGTTCCTCGAAGTCTCACAAATGACCACCGATTGGAAAGGAAAGCAATTTCTTCTGAATTGTTGGAGCGTTTCAATACTGATGGAGAGAACATTTTGGCTAAGATCGTTACAGGTGACGAAACCTGGGCACATCATTTTGAACATGAGACAAAAAGATAGTCAATGGAGTGGCATCATCCGCAATCACCACAAACAAAGAAATTCAAGACAATTCCTTCAGCTGGAAAGGTCATGATCACTGTCTTTTGGGACATTTAAGGTGTGATTCTTGTGGACGTTATGCCAAGACGAGAGACAATCAATTCGCAAGCTTACATTAAGACATTGAAAAAAACTCAATCAACGTTTTCGCAGAGTTCGGCCGCACAAGAATCCAGCAGACCTGCTTCTCCTTCACGACAATGCGCGACCTCACACAAGTCTGGCAACACGAGAAGCAATCACCAAATTGGGTTGGACTGTCCTACCCAATGCATCCTATAGTCCCGATTTAGCACCCTCTGATTTTCATCTATTCGGTCCACTTAAAGATGCACTCCGTGGGACAAGGTTTGAAGATGATGAAGGAGTGATTCATGCAGCGAAGAAATGGCTGCATGATCAAGACAAAATCTGGTACGGGCTAGGAATACATGCACTTGTTTCGCGTTGGTATAAAGCCGTACAAGTTGATGGGGGTTATGTTGAATAATACCGATGTTTGCATGACATATCCATGTATATTATGTATAAATTTCATGCTTTTTGAATAAACAGCTCCTGAGAAAACTGATGTGGTGCATTACTTTCTGAATGCCCCTCGTACCATAATATAACCGGTTAGGTTGAACGGGATGTGCCTCTCCAAAACGAGGCAACATTTTTTTTTTAAATAATAATAAAAAATTTTAAAATGTATTATCCTCGTGCTAATATACACTATCATAGCTGGAAGACGCTGGAGTTGGATTGGCCACGTCCTCAGAAGGGACCCTCATACCATCACAAGAACACCTATGCAATGGACCCCCGAAGGAAAGTGAAAGAGAGGCCGACCAGAAACAACTTGGCGGAGGACTGTGAAGGCAGATGCAAAGAATAAACCAGAGCTGTGTCACTGTAAGAAACATGGCCGCCGACCGAACAAATTGGCAGCAGTTTATTGCTGCCCTACAAGACGCCATCAGCCGTGATGGCCACTGTCTGCTTTGACAGTAGGCAGCTAAGGATCAAAGAAGAATAGAATATACGCCATTGTCATCCCATGATTCATTCTTATTCGATTTTTCTTAGTTGTACCTCTACTGGAAACCTAAGGGATATTACTCACTGCCTTTCTATATATACTTGATTCCCGTGGTAATATCCCTTTAAAATGAATATAAGAAAAGATGTGATAGAAACCGCTTTCCATTGCAGTGTTTCTCAAGCAGTGTGCTGCAAAAATTTGGTAAATTTACTACATGAAGTATATCTTTAGTGATCATGTAATGTAAAACTGATCTTACAACTTGAATTCATTTAATAATAATTGGAGTTTTTAACTGCTTTGAATGAAAATAGATATACTGTACTTTGTAACCGGAATGATGATCACATTAGTAGTTTAGTAATTATCCTTTAAATGATTTTAGTACGCAAGTTATTGATGACGTCATTTTCACATAGCCTCTTATCGACATTGTTTTTAATAAAAGACTTCCAGGCAGTTACAGGAAATTAATACGAGACATGAAACCTCTAAACAGAATTAAAAAAATACCCTCGAATAAAAGGTTATACCATTCGCTATCATAGAAACTTGTGTAGTAACTGTGACGTAAGTATGTCATAGACATAACTAGTGGAATATCCATCTTAACTAATGGCTTCGCCAATGAAATAGATTATCTCAAACATATCCGTTTGACTGACAAATCAAAGTAACTTCCCCCCAACAGTCTTAGGAACCAGTTTGTATATATTGACGGCCCAAAACCCTTAGCAGAGGAGTCGAAGCCCAAGTTCCTAGTCGAGGAGTCGAAGCCCAAGTTCCTAGCCGAAGAGTTGCACGCCCGAATCCCTGGCAAAGAGATGAAGCTTAAGTTCCTAGCAGATTTGCTGACCGCCACTATATATTGGCAAGAACTGAATAGACTCCAGTAATAGTTGAACAATGGCTAACCCGACCCCTAGCCCTATGACAACATAATACTTCAGGTTGGTAAAGGTCTCGACTTAGCATTTAGACTTATCCATATTAGACAGGAGAAATAGATGTACCTAAGCCCGTCAAAATGCCAAACATAAATTTTATGAGATGACTTCGTATGTGGAAATGAATGCTACTGAACTGAGAATGGAATCATCTTATAATTTACCGTTATACATCTGAATGAAACCAAAATAAAACTTTATATAAAATGTCGGACTTAGCTTCAAATGCTGATGGAAATTGTTGAGTTTGACTTGCTCATTATTTAGGAATTCTAGGAACACTGGAAAGTACTGCCATTTATATTTCATGTGATACTTCCAACTTTCAAAATCCAAAATCGAACCTGGAACCCGTACCATTGATCAAGTTAAATAATATCTCTGGAGGAGCATCCAGTAAACTCAAACTTGATACAGTAAACTCAAACTTGATACAGTAAACTCAAACTTGATACAGCGAACTCGAACTTGAATATATATATACAGTGAACTTGAACTTGACATTTATAGGTTCTGTAGCCTGAAAGATAGAATACCGTCGGAATGCTTCCTTTACTGTCCTTTAATTCTTTCAACGGAGAATTGCTCCTCAATTAACTGGTCACAATTAATACATTGGCACAATACCAGCTTCTTAGTTGGTGTGTCAATGTAACACGCATTCTCAGTATAACAAATACATCTATCAAACTGTTCTGACCTACTTTAATATTTTTCCGACGGAATATTCATTTATATAAGAGAATGTTAAAATAAATAAAATAGAACCCCAAATCAGTTTTACCCCAAAATACTATCTATGTGAATACGGGCATAACTTCAAAATTATTTTAAACAATTAAAATAAAATCAAATTGAGAGTTTTCTTTGTTCTAAAGTACCCATTAATTAGTGTATTTAATTTAGTATATATCACTCTAATATTTTTATTCAGGCGCGGGGTCAGGTAGGTGTGCCAATTTTTTTTAGAAAATTGAAAAGTGTGCCGTGAACACAAAAAGGTTGAGAAACACTGTTCCGTTGTGTTGTGCAGTTTCGATGCATACTTTGTCATCCCTGCCATATCCCTGACAAAGTACAGGAGATGAAAATCATCTCATGGCAGATGAATTGCTTTAGAACAACCATAAATGCTTTCAGTAAGACAGGATGAGAAATGACGACATCAGAAAAATTGTAGGAACAACATATTGCATCAAGTATGTAGACAAATCTAAATTTAGACGTTTGGCCATCTTGAAAGAATAGAGCCCTATCAACTACCCCTACGCGCGTGTAATAAAAGATCTGGTTGTAGAGCACAAGGAAAAGCAAGATACAGATGAACAGACAATATTACAAAAATCCTACACACAAAAAACGGGCTCACATCAGCCAGTGCGACAGGCTTGGTTTAAGAACTAAAACTTCAGCTCTCCGCGAAGCCTCATAGTAAGAAGCTACTGTAATAATAAAAAATAAAAGTCCCTAAGAAATTACTATACTGACTTTCATAACAATGTGGATAAGGAGAAAATATCCAATGTGCAGTTTTCATAAAACATAACAATGTGCGTATACAGGTACTGATCCAATGTATCGCTATCGTAAAGAGATGTTTGGATGTTTGGCAAGTTATGTCGTAACAAAGTGTATATAGAAAGTGATTCAATGTGTTGTTGTCAAAAAGAGATTTGTGCATGTTTGAATAGTGCGGTCACCTGATAATTTACTACATTCATTCATAACCCTCCACTCCCAAAGGAGCATAGGCCTTCAACAAACACATGCCAAGTCCTCCTGTCACGTGCCATCATCTCAAGTTCTTTCCATGTTCTCCTCATCATTTTCACCTCTGTTTCCAACTCTCTTCTCCGTGTACTTCTTGGTCTTCCTCTGCCTCTCTTGCCCTGAGGGTTCCAGAACAAGGACTGCCTCGTAATGCTATCAACAGGTTTCCTAAGTGTGTGTCCTTTCCATCGCCATCGTCTTCTTCTCATCTCTTGTTCCACTGGCACTTGTCTAGTTCTTGTCATCAGTTCCGCGTTGGTAACCTTGTCATACCATTTTAATCCCTCTATTGACTGCATTAGCTAGGTATTTTTGCATCTCCATCGCTCTTTTTGCCCAGCTATTTTACTTATTTCTATAGTTTTTATGTTTATATCTTGACTTCTCTTTAACGTTTATTTTATTGTAGTCTTAAACATAAAACATCCAGTGTTCATTGGTCTGATTTCATAAGCAAATAAATCTCTCCCAGGACAAACAATTTATCACTTGCCATTCAACTCCATGAGGAGCATAGGGTTTTCAACGAATTCATGCGAAGCTTTTCTGTCCTGTGTCACCCCTTGTTTGTCACCATTCATTTTTCTCCATGTTCGTTCTTACTTTATTCCTCTTTCCCTGGAGATTCCACAACATAGACTGCCTAGTAATCATGTCAACAGGTTTTCTAAGTGTGTCCGGTCCACCTAAAATGTCTTACTCTCATCTCTTATTCCAGTGACACGTGACTAGATCTTGTCATCAGTTCTACATTAGTGATCTTGTCATCAGTTCTGCATTAGTGATCTTATCATCATTTCCATATTTGTGATCTTATCATCAGTTCCACATTTATGATCTTATCATCAGTTCCACATTTGTGATCTTATCATCGGTTCCACATTTGTGATCTTATCATCAGTTTCCACATTAGTGATCTTATCATCGGTTCCACATTTGTGATCTTATCATCAGTTCTACATTTGTGATCTTATCATCAGTTCCACATTAGTGATAGTAGTTAAAACAGTAAATCAAAACAAAAGCTCAATACCATAGCAGTGACTAAAAACAAGAATCCAGTAGTTAAAACAGTTACTCAGTACAAAAGCTCAATACCATAGCAGGGACTATAAACAATAATCCAGTAGTTAAAACAGTTACTCAAAACAAAAGCTCAATATCATCAGTTCCACATTAGTGATCTTGTCATCAGTTCCACATTAGTGATCTTATCATTAGTTCCACATTAGTGATCTTATCATCAGTTCCACATTAGTGATCTTATCATCAGTTCCACATTAGTGATGTTACCATCAGTTCCACATTAGTGATGTTATCATCAGTTCCACATTAGTGATGTTATCATCAGTTCCACATTTGTGATCTTATCATCAGTTCCACATAGTGATAGTAGTTAAAACAGTAAATCAAAACAAAAGCTCAATACCATAGCAGTGACTAAAAACAAGAATCCAGTAGTTAAAACAGTTACTCAAAACAAAAGTTCAATATCATAGCAGTGACTATAAACAATAATCCAGTAGTTAAAACAGTTACTCAGTACAAAAGCTCAATACCATAGCAGGGACTATAAACAATAATCCAGTAGGTAAAACAGTTACTCAGTACAAAAGCTCAATACCATAGCAGGGACTATAAACAATAATCCAGTAGTTAAAACAGTTACTCAATACAAAAGCTCAATACCATAGCAGTGACTATAAACAACAATCGAGTAATAACATCAAAACACGCACATGTGCTGCTTAACTACAGTCAAATTAGTTGTTTAATTAGTAGCGGAAGTCATTCTACGAGTTTTAAAATATGAACTGCATTAAACGGACGATTTTTGGGGTTTATTCGTGATAAACTAAAAACAACACTCTGAGCGTTGCGCTGGCACGGCGCGTTGAATTTTGCAACACTCAGAGCGTTGGTCTTAAGAATATCTTCAGTTCTCTTCTAAGTATGTTTTTCGTTCTTCCTCAATTTCTTTAACATTGGGAATTCCAGAAGTATGTTATATGCTTACCTTGTAATGCAATCAACTGTTTTCCTCACTGTGTATCCTCTCCAACGCCAACTACTTTCCCCTACCTCTTAGGTCATTGGTATATGTCTAGTTCTTCCAGCAGTTCAACATTAGCAATCTTGTCAATTTTCTCATTGGGGCTTGGGAAGGTTTCTATGGCAAAGGACATAGCAGCTAATTGGGAAAACTGGCTATTTAAGTAGTCCGCTGAAGGTGATTGAGGTGAGGAAGACTCTCCATTGCAGGAGCTAGACGCAGAACCACGACTTTGGACCTCTAAAGTCTTAAGCGCCAATTCATGCTGATCGTTTGTCGTTCTTTCTTTCCTCATGTTGTCTCTCTTTCTCTCGTTCATTCGTTCTGCGAGCTTCCATTTCCGTCTCCTCTGCTGTCGGTCAACAGCGCCAAACGAGAGATTCTGGTAGCCGAATCGTAAGCTTTCATCTTGAGCGCTAGTTTCTGAATTCTTCGTTCCACGCAGTAGCGTGAAATTAACAACATTAGAGATCAGAGCAATCTGATGATATATATATATATATATATATATATATATATATATATATATATATATATATATATATATATATATATATATATATATATATATATATATATATATATATATATATATATATATATAATAATAGCCCCTTCAGTCATAACTGACTATGGGAATGCGCCCCTGAGGTGACAGCCCTCAGCTGCTTATTTCCCTGGTGCTCCTTTCGACGTTTTCTCCTCACCTCTGCTTCTTGTGTGAGCCTCTCTTCGCCCAATCTGAGGTGGCGCCGTAAATAGCATCGCCACTTAGTGCGATCGGCAGCTTCATCCCCCCATGTTGCTGGATCCATGTCCAGTGCCCTCATATCTCTCTTGCACACATCTTTGAACCTCAGCTGTGGTCGCCCAACTGTTCTCTTGCCATCTGCTAATTGTCCGTAGAAGATATCTTTTGGGATGCGACCATCTTCCATGCGGCGATCATGGCCAAGCCAGCGAAGTCTGCGTTGTCTAAGAAGCGTATACATACTTTGAAGGCCAGCACGTGACAACACCTCGACATATGTCACTTTATCTTTCCACGAGATGCCGAGGATGCGGCGTAGACACCGCAAATGGAAGGTATTGAGCCTTCTTTCTTGCTTAGCATAGGTCGTCCAGGTCTCGCTGCCATATAGGAGTGTGCTGGTGACGCAGGCATTATATACCGCAGCTTTGGTCTTCATTGTGAGTTTAGAGTTTCCCCAAACACGCGATGTGAGGCGGGCAAAGGTAGCTGCAGCTTTGCCAATGCGGCTGTCGATTTCTGTATCCAGTGAGAGTTTGTCATTGACGGTAGACCCTAGGTATGTGAAGTGGTGCACAACTGCCAATTCATAGTTATCGATAGTGATAACTGGTGCAGCACCCACATCCTGACTCAGCACATTCGTTTTCTTTAGACTTATTGTGAGGCCAAAGTCCTTGCATGCTTTAGTGAAGCGATTCATCAAGCTCTGAAGCTCAATTGCTTGGTGCAAAATTTTCTGTCCACAGTTCGGGTTTGACCCTAATCCCCATGCACCCAATGGGGAAAGCAGACAGTGGCGGGACAACACCTTATTGACTGGGGGCTGCCCAGCTTGAAGCGGGCGGTAGCTGTCCAGTGAGATCCTAGAACCTCTCCCACTGTCGGAAGTAGCCCCTGGCGCCATGCCCTACGCCAATTGGGCAAAAAGCTTAACTGCTACTTCCCGTGTTTTGCCGACACCTATAGGGTGAAGCTGGAGTGTCCTCTCCAGGGCGCGAGCTTGGGCACAGTTATATGGAGATCAAGCTGTTGCCCATGCAGCATGTTCCCCCTCTCACACAGCCGGTAGATCCAAAGGAACGGCAGTAGCCGATACAGTTTGGTTACCAGCCATGTGCAGGAGTTTTAGCAGGAGTTGCCAGAATAATGTCGAATCGACATTAGACTGCCTTAGGGAATACAGGTCCGGACTGCCTTAGGGACTCCGGATTTATCTTCAGGGTTTACTCCCGAAGCCAATTCCATAAATGGATATTCCCGCAAGGCAGCGGTGGTCTGAATTGAGAGTTTCTTATCTTCGATAAGCTACCAACCAAGGATCACGAAGCCTATCTGCCCGAAGCTGCTGGATTTAAGGCGCCAGTCGCTCGCCTTTGCCCCTTCTCCCGTCAGTGGAAACAGTTCCGCCGGGCTCAAATTGAGCCACACGTGAAGGCCGAGAGCTGGACTTGGTTGTTAGAGGCTGTTTGAGGCGCGTGCCATAGAAGTATTTTATCTGCAGTGAGAGCTTATCCTCACTACAACTCCCGGCAATATATATATATTATATATATATTTATATATATATTTATATATATATATATATATATATATATATATATATATATATATATATATATATTTTATATTTTATATATATATATATATATATATACTGCTGTTTTCTTAACCCAACTATCAGAAGTCAGTCAGAATTTGAATAGTCTAGCGCAGTCCTAGAACCAGTTTTTCTTGTTGGAATAGAGTTTTATAGTGATTGATTCGTGGAGATTTTCATTCCGAATTTTCTGACCTGATCACAAGGGCGTCGATTCATTTATAAACGTTCTCTCGCTAAATGGTATTTGAGAACAACAAAATTTAACACTGGATTTACCAAATCCAGATTCATATTTTGACCAGCCACAGTACTGTACATATAATATTATTATTGTTCCCAACTCATGACAGACGTAATTCCAGTGGAGAATGTCCTTAGATACATACGCTGTGCAGAATCGGCGCTCTAACACAAAAAAATGGCCGACAGAAGAACCATCATAATCATTGGTAACATTTTTAGCAACCAGATGTTTTCCAATATTGGCTCGTATTTCCCAGTGAAAGGGTGAGCCTCAAGAACTCTCACAGTTTTAACTATTTGTAGTAACACTTATATCCAGGAGAAGCACTATATTAGGCGTTCACCTCACTAGTTAGTTTCTGGGGATGAACTGGGGCCAATTTGGATCTGCGACAACTGGTGTGACAGAATATTAAGTGAAACAGTTAATATATTCATGGACTAATTCTGTTACCAAGTATTTTTTTGTCTATTCTCAATCTACCACCTGTGAAATCTATTTTCTATACCTTTTCTGACGTATTTGTCGACATCCACTCTATTTAGACGGGCCAAATAAAACAATTAACCTACCGTACGACAGAATGGGGGCTCGTCCGGAATTGAATCTTAGTCTGAGTCTAGAATGATGACTTTAGTCTGTTATAGAATCTTAGTCTAACTCTAGTTATAGTGTGTTGTACGTCCTGTTGATGTATAGAAAAAAAAATCTCCTAGGCAACGTTCTTAATTTTTCCTGGGTTCTGACCACACAAAATAGAGACATAATTTGTTTTCTTTCCACCGCATCTTATAATTTACGTACAGATTTTGATGATGACTTTTGTTTGTGGTATGATATATAATAATTTTTGTACGAAAAGACCACTTGTACGCGTGATTGTTTAACAGTCACATTTTTATTGGAGCAGTGAAGCGTGAGCCACAGCAAAGGAAGTGCATTGGGCAGTTGCCAGGTTAATCGCTTTCCCATAGTACCATAATGACTCCATGTGGGGGTGAGCATGGTGGAGAAAATGGAAGAAATATTTTTTTTTCTTCTTAATTTTAAAATTTTTCCACATTTAGTAATAATAGATTTAAAGTTTTTTAGCCTAATTTACCATCCCTATGGATTCAGTCGATTGCGTTAGGAGCCTTTTTGCCAGTTAACAGCAGCGATAGATTAGACAACTGAGAAACAGGGAGAAGGAAACAGTTTTTAAAACAATGTTATTCTTCTTAATTGGTTAGGGAGCAGTGTATCCTTTTCTTCTTTCTTTCTCTGGTACTTCGCAGTCAGGTATATTTGCCATGGCGGAGCGAGCAAAGCTTAGGGCAATGCTAAGAGAGGAAGCAAAGGAAATAGGATTACAAGGAGACGAAATGCTAGCTTTTGTGAAAGGCGAACTAGCCAAATATGAGGCAGAGAAGAAGGAAGCAGAAGCTAGAAAGAAAGAAAAAGAAACAAATAAGAAAGTTCGGCTGTGTATTGATTACCGATTACTCAACACAGTAACAGAGGTTCAGCCTGAACCACTCCCAAGCGCCGCAGAACTGTTTGCCAAGCTAAGCAAGGAAGAAATCTATTCCAAGATTGACCTGAGTAAAGGTTATTACCAAATACCAGTCAAGGAGGAAATTAAACCCCTGTTAGTCTTAAGCACCAGCGAGGTACATTATACTTTTAATGTTATGCCTTTTGGTTTACACTACGCACCAGAAGTCTTCACCAGAATGATGAGAAAGCTTGTGGAACCTTTGCAAAGTCCAAACATTCACAATTTCATAGACGACATACTTATTACAACGGATAACTGCGAAGAACATATTGCTACGGTCACTATGCTCCTCAGTAGACTAAAGGAAGCTGGGTTGACCGCCCGACCTAGCAAATGTTTAATCGGCTTTGAAAAGCTTGACTTCCAAGGTCATACCATTTCTCAAGGTTCTATGTGGCCAGTTGCGAAAAACATCGAGAAAATACGTGCCGCAATAAGGCCGAAAACTAAGAAGGACACTCGATCGTTTCTTTCACTTTGCGCATACTACCAGAAGTTCATTAACAACTTCAATGGTCTTACCGCGCCACTGACTGACCTCACGCGGAAAGGGAAACCGGATAAGGTTTCTGGACCGCAGTGTGCGAAAACACTTACGTTACTGTGGTAAAGTGGGATGTTATAAATATTTATAGGGGACTTATTGTACTGACTGAGATCAGCTGTGAAGGTATCTATATCTAATAAGAGTAGTGTATTATAGATAACCTTACTTACTGCCACATATGTATACCTCAGTCAGAATTATTCTGGAATAGTGTGATGACTACGTTATATGTCTAGGGTATGTGTATGATGAAGTGTAAGTCATAACAACAACAGACAGATAAACAATTTACTTTATTCCACCACACTTGACAACACTGTGACACTCACATACATATAACACTCTAAGAGGATATCTTAAAGGAGTCACTGATAACTTTTCAAATAACAATATGTATTCAGTGCTGTCATGAATGTATATGTGTCCTGATTCAAATACAAAGGGAACCAGGAATCACAATCAATTTTAATTACAAGTTATATGTACAGAATTTATTAATATGATTCTTGTAGTGACATATATTATTAATGGTATCCTATGTGTGTCAGTTGTGTAGTGGTAATATGAGGTAATACTGGTTTTGTTTTGTTCAAGCTCTGTTGGTATTTGTCATCATAACTTCAATAGTTTGTTTCTATTGGAACTAGTATTGGAGATGTTCTCAGTTCCTGGTATTAAAACAATTAAATTCCCCTCTTAATTTTAGTTTATAATGTCATTTTAAGATGGGGGTACATAATGTTGAGCTCCATGGCCACACTCTCTTATCTTTCGTGATGACTGCAGTAAAAGACTCCTCTGCTCGATTACTTTAATGAGTTCTGGAGCCACCCCACTGGTTGCTATATGGACCAAGGAGTATGCTGTCCACCTCTGGCTTCAGCAAAGCTCTGACCAGGTGCTGCTCAATAACTTTAAGACCACGGTCCCTGAAACAAGAAGGTTGTACCTTCTACGTCAGAACTAATTTATACTCTATTTTTACACTGAGCACAATACATCACAAACATTGAGTTCAGAACGTTAGGCCAACTGTCAGCTTCATCTGAAATACTTTATACCAGTATTTCCCTCCCTAATGGTTACTACGCCTCTGCAATTCCAGCATTATTTCTTTCTAGTCAATAATCTAGGTGTCAGTGTACTGTTTGGCCATTCCATGCAGTTTTACTTTCCTCCGACACCTTCTGTTCAGGCTGGAGCACTATAGGCTTTACATCATGTTCGCTACTGAACTACATATATATATACAGACATAAATTATCAATTTACATTCAATTTTCATTAAAAGATATTGAATATTTCAAGCTTACCACAATTCATGGAAATAATAAACAGTTTCGTTGACTGGCAATGAATATAGCACAACTCCGATCTGCCGATGTCCCAGGCTTTATTTTATAAAAAATATACACTGGTGCTCAACGCACTGCTTCTTAGTAGGTTTATTACAAGATGTGGCAATGAACAGACGCTCTGAATTGAGTATATTCGCAGCTCTACCCAATCAAACCATGTCTACACATCTTTTCAAAAAAGTACTCCTTTTCACGTTTCCCCTGACAACACAAGATAGTATTTATAGCCCAACCAATCGTGTTTAGTCTTACATTTGTTGCGCTCCAATCAAATAATGATTTCATGCTGTCAGGCACCCCCACTATTTTATTTTGGCCATAACTTGGTAATTCCTAGACTATTTGCGTAACGTTTTACATATTCTTTGTCAGCAAACCCTAAGGAACCCAAATATACATGGTAGGCTCTTTTCTTCGTCCTTAGCCAAAGACCGACCAAGCAGTTTCAGAACCATCACGCCTTGTGGCGTTTAAGGGCAGCAGATTGATTTTCTCTGTTGTCAGTTTCCCCATCACGCCTTTTATTTTGGCAATAACAAAATAATTCCATCTGCCTATTTCGTAACGTTTTGACAAGCCAACGGGTGATCAATGGAGCCAATATGCATTTTCTTCTAGGATAGTCGTGCTGTTACTACCTTCTCACTTCCAAACTTGAGGGTGTCTGGGTACTGTCATGTTTTCAAACGTAAACCGGTATAATGTCATAATTCCCAATAAGCGTTTTTCAGGATTTTAAAACCTAACTCTGGTATGGGTAGTGAATGTTATCACTGTCGATTTGAAATAAAGTTAGTGCATGTGGCCTTACACGCGTGATGGCAGCAATTGTGTATCGCGCGACGCGTGTTTAGTGTTGCAGGTGTCCCTGCTTTCTGCCTCTCCCTTCTCTCTATCCTTTAGTCCATCTGTCTTTTAGTTACGCCGTGTATAAAATGGAATGAATGAAATATTAAATTTAGGTCATTGATCAGCTTGCGTATCTCAAGGTTTTTCCAAGAAATATAGTACACGTTTCATTGAAGAAAGCGGGTAATAATACAGTAGGCTTTTACTATCAACGTGACAGCGTTACAATTTGCAGACGAAGTAGAAAACAAGGGGGATTTCGAGTACAGTCATTGTGACAGCACTGTTCTTTACCATTCTTCTTTCCTTTTATTAAATTTATTTGTTAGGCTTTGCATTTACGTTTTAATTTATATATGTGGATTTGAATAATTCACGACATCTCCCCTCTTAAAACAGACATTATATGTCAGTCCTTTATTCTATATACATCATCATCATGTGACATATTCTTTCCAGAACGTTGTCTCCATTACAGCTGCTCTGAACGCATCACGATTCTGGGCAAGTCGACCTGCATCAGCCAAAGACAAGTTCAGACTCTCTGTGATGTCCTGGGTCCACCGTCGTCTAGGTCGACCCCTTCCCCTTTTTCCAGGGACCATGCCTTCCATCACTGTTTTTTCCAGACTTTTATGTCTTTTTATATGACCGAAAAATTTCAGCTTCCTTATTGCGATGGTATTTAGGAGCCAATGTTCCTGTACGTTTAGTGAGTGCAGTACTTCTCTGTTGGTCTTTTTTTCTGTCCAGGGTATTCTCAACATCCTTCTGTAGCATTTCATTTCGAATGATGTAATCTTTTTTTGCAACTGTTTTATTGAGTGTCCAAGTCTCGCAGCCGTATGTTGCTACTGGGAATATACATGCTCTGATCAGTTGTAACTTTGTTTCTTTGCTTGTGCCTTGCCATAGGTTTTTCATCTGTATTAGCTTATGTGAAGCAATTGCAAGTCTTCTTTTAATTTCTACTGCACAGTCGCCAGAGCTGTTAATGATTGATCCTAAGTATTCGAATTCATTGACACTTTCCAGTTCTTCGTTATCAATTTCAATTTCTGGTTTTGGTCTTTACTTTGTCTGTTGTCAATACTTTGGTCTTCTTGGTGTTTAGGTATAGATTCTGGGCCTCGCTGTGTTTTTTTTTTGTGGACAGAAGTAATTGTTCAAGTCCTTTTGGGTTGGTCGATAGGAGGACTGTGTCGTCAGCATATCTGATTTTTCCGGATCTGGTACCCGCCGATGTTAAATGAGTCAAACTCTGTGTGTTCTTGGTCATCTCTTTACGTTTCTCATGATATTCTCGGCATAAATGTTAAACAGGTAAGGGGAAAGGGTACAGCCTTGTCTTACTCCTTTCTGTACTTCAAACCATTCTGATGTTTCCCCCTCTATTCTTACGGCTGCCTGTTGTTCTTGGTACAGCAGTGCGATGAGTTGTATAAGGTGGTTTGGAAATCCCATATTTTTTGAAAAAATTTTTTTTCCATAATAGCCCATAACTGCTGATGTTGTACACAATCGAAAGCTTTGGTGTAATCAATGAAACAAGTATGTAGGTCAACGTTGAATTCTCTACACTTTTCTATGATGATCCTCATGTTGAATATATGATCTCTAGTGCCTCTACCTGGTCGAAAACCCGCCTGTACTTCATTTATTTCTGTTTCTAGCTTTTGTTGCATCCTTTTCATTATGATTTGTAAAAGTATTTTGCTGGCATGGCTTATAAGAGCTATAGTTCTGTAGTTTGTGCACAGTTTCAGGTTGCCCTTTTTTGGCAAGGGTATGTAAATTGATCGTTTCCATTCCTTGGGCCAAATTCCGCTTTGCCAGATCTTGCAGCATAATGCATGGTATATACGAGCGCTGCCTTCTCCTCCTGCCTGTATCATTTCAGCTCTTATTTCATCACAACCAGCAGATTTTCCACTTTTTAAGTGTTTGATTGCATTCCGGACTTCCTCTATGGTAGGTTCTGGTTCACGTTCCGCTTCATTCATGACGTTGTTATCTGCCGCTTTGTTTATTTCCGTATACATTTCTTGACAGTACTCCTTCCATCTGTTCAGAATATCTTTACGTTCTGTTAGAGTGTCGCCTTTCTTGTCGTTTATTGCTCGGGGTGATGATTTAAAGTTGCTGTTTTTCAATGTTCTTACTTCAGAAAACATATTCTTACTCAATCCCTGTTCGCGCATTTCCTCTATTTCCTGCAGGTGTCGTTTATGTATTGTTGTTTGTCTTGTCTGACTCGTTTTTTAATCTGCTTTGTGTATTCCTTGTACAACTCCTGATTTTCTGTATCTTTTTTGGACTTCATTTTTCTTCTCTCTACCACCAACTTCAGTGTTTCGTCTGAGATGTATTCTCGTCTCTTTATACTTCTTTTAGGAATTAACCTCTGTGCATTTGTAATATATACATCTCTGATATTATTAGCAAGTTCATCTGGTGTCATTTCCTCCTGTACTGCCATAAGAATGTCAAATTTGTTCTGAATATCGACACTGTACTCTTCTGGTATGGCGCTTGTGTCATAACGTATTACTTTGTCGCTTGTAACGACTTTTTTCAATTTGATCTTGAAGTTTGCAGCAAGAAGTTCATGGTCGGAGTCACAGTCTGCTCCTGGGAACGTCTTGATGGATGAGATACAAGATCGCCACCTTTGTTGTATTAAGATATAATCTATTTGTATATGTGTATATGTGTATTCTATATACACATAGAGAAATTTATTATTATTTCTGGGGTTTACGGTGATTCTCATCACACGGATGGCGGCTTAAAAAATCCGCTCCCAAATTTGTTTTTCCAGATATATACTCAATGCTAAAATTATAGGGAGCCAAAGTAAGGACCATCGGAGTAACCTAGAGTTCTCATGCCTAGCCTGGGCTAGAAACGATAAAGGTTTGTGATCCGTTTGCAACTTAAATGCCTTCCCATACAGATAAATATTGAATTTCTTTATTGCCCATATTACTGCAAGACATTCTTTTTCGCTAGTTGAGTAGTTGATTTCAGCTTTATTCAATTTTCTGCTAGCATATGCCACTGGGCTTAATTCCCCATCCAATGCATCTGATTTCTGTAGTAGAGTTGCACCCAACCCAATATTACTGGCATCCGTCCTTACTATGAATTCTTGACTTAAGTCAGGTAATTTCAAAATAGGTTTACTTGTGAGCTTTTCCTTCAATTCTTGGTAAGCCATTTCACATTGTGGTGTCCATGTAATGCGATCTGGATGTCCTTTACGTGTCAAATCAGTTAACGGTGCACATATGGAATTAAAGTTTTTGATATACTTCTGGTAGAAACCACATAATGAGACAAAGGATCTCACGTCCTTCTTGGTTTGTGGTCTCGGGGCTTTCTTTAGTTTCTCTAAATTCTTTGGGTCAGGGGTCATGTTTCCCTGATAAACTGTGTGTCCCAAAAATTCCAATTCTTTACATCCAACGCAACATTTGGTTGGTCGGGCTGTTAAATTTGCTTCCCTAAGTCGATCAAACAGCATCTTCAGAGAGTCAATGTGTTCCTCAAATGTTTCTGTTGCTATAAGGATATCATCCATGAAATTTGTTATACATGGATTATTCAGAGGGTCCAATAATTTTCTCATCATTCTAGAGAAGACACTAGGCGCATTCTTCAATCCAAATGGCAATCTATTAAACTCATAGTGTCCTTCTGAGGTACTAAAAGCTAGGTATGGTCTAACCTCAGGCTTTACTGGAATCTGATAGTATCCTTTACTCAGATCCACTTTTGAGAAATATTTAGCTTTATTTAGTCTGGCAAACAGCTGATTTGTATCCGGCAATGGATCCACCTGTCCTTCTGTAATAGCATTCAGTCTCCTGTAATCTATACAGAGTCTATGTTCTCCAGAGGGCTTCCTTAAGAGTACAACACAGGAACTATATGAGGATTCACTGTGTGAAATAATTCCTTCCTTCAACAGATAGTCTATCTCTTCCTTCAAAGCTTTCTCCTTAGCAAACGGAATCGAATATGGTTTCATACAGACAGGTGTGGGGTCTATCAGTTTCATATCATATTCCAATAGGTTTGTATGCCCTGGTCGGTCTGTTAACACCTCTGCATGATTATTTAGAACCTGTTGCACTTTCTCTTTCTGAGTTTTTGTTAAATGTGTACTGATTTTCACCTGTGCTGCTGTCTCACAGGGGTGTAATGGATATTCAAATGATGAAAGTGGTTCCTTTTTCATCTCCATGGCGATGGACAAGGTCAACAAGTGTGTCTCTTCCTGATGTTCTCTTTCCAAATATTTCTTCAGGAGATTCACATGATAGATTTTTTCTTTCCCCTTCTTATCTATCTTATAATTTGTTCTAGACACCTTCTCTAAAACTGTATATGGACCTTGCCATCCAATCTGTAACTTATTCTGACTCCCGGGGAGAAGAAGCAGTACCTTCTCTCCCACAGCCAAATCTCTGTCTTTCGCCTTCCTGTTATAATAGGCAGCATGTTTCTTCCTGGCTTGTTTCAAATTTTCATTGGCAAGTTTCCAGCCAGTTTTTTAAACGAGTGGTCAGCTCATTCACATATTGGTATGAAGATGTAATGTTTTCCTCTGCCTTTTCATCAGTCCACGTTCTTAACAAAGCTTCGAGTGGACCTTTTATTGGCCTTCCAAACAATAATGTTGCCGGGGCCATACCGGTTGAACTATGGGGTACCTCCCGATAAGCAAAGAGGGCGGCGTGCAGGTACTGGTCCCATGTATCTGGTTTTTCGTGTGCCAACTTTCTCAGGATCGACATCAACGTGCCGTTAAATCTTTCCACTTGGCCGTTCCCTTTGGGGATGGTACACACTACAATGGAAGTGTTTGGCCTGGAAGATCCTGAAAACTTCTTCAGTTAGTTTCCCTTGAACTGAGAGCCATTATCAGTCAAGATTTGATTGGGAAAGCCTAACCTTGTGAAAATTGTGAGCAATGCCTCTGCCACATGTTTAGAATCAATCGATGACAGGGCTACTGCCTCTCCCCACATAGAACAAGTGTCCACCAGAGTCAGAATGTAGCTGTTCCTTCTCTTGGTTCGGGTGAGAGGTCCCACAAGATCCACGGCAACTCTCTCAAAGGGTGTTCCCACTATGGGCATTTCCCCCAGAGTTGCTGGTGCAGTCCAATGTTTAGGTGCTACTCGTTGGCACTCTGGACAGGATTTTACATATCGTTTGATATCTTCAGTTATTCCTGGCCAGAAATAATGACAAGCTATTCGCTGTCCTGTTGCGCTGATTCCCATATGACCACTGAAGGGAATCGCATGCCCTAGTTCCAACACTTTAGTCCTATATGAAGTGGGAAGGACCAGCTGTCCGTGACCATTGGATTCAGATCCAGCCTTCCTATATATCAGTTTGTTCTTCATATAAAACTCTCCCTTGCCTGGAGGTGTATGAGATTTGGGCAACTTCTTGAAACATGGCTTGAGTGTTTTTGTCCTCAGCCTGTGCCTTCCTCATCTCATCTGGGTGAGTATTTATTGGATTATCCTCCTCCTTTTTAGACTGTGATCTGGTCTGCACTGTTGCCAATATCACAGGTCTCTTGGGATTCCCAAGAAGACATATCTACACCCCAATATCAGAGGGTAGATTGGCTCATTTATCACTGCTGCTTTTATGATTCCTTCCACATATCGCGTTTTCACTTTTATTCGGGCGACGGGAAGTGTCATGGTAGCTACATCCTTGGTTGCAGTTTGAATCTCCACTGTTTCTGTGGTGTATTGATCGGCCTGCACCAGGTGAGAACTCACAACGGAATCGTAATCTAAACCGGTATCATATAAACACCTTATAGTGACACCATTACAGATGACATCTTCACACACTGGGGGGGTGGTATGGTTCCTGTAGTTCTTCAGGTTTGACCTTCTTTTCCTTTTTCCCCGATGTCATAGCAGCACAATGAGGAGGTTTCCTTCTACAATGGTCAGTGTCATGATTGTTCATCTTACAATTTTTACACCACCTTTTTCCTTGGTTGAAAGATTTTCTTTCATCATATTTCCTTTCATCGAATTGTGGGGTTTTATTTTTATTTTCATACCGTGGCCTATCAAACTGGTGCTTACCTTTGTTTTTGATCCCTAGGATCAAATTTATTAAAGTTCTGTGGTGCCCTAAAGTTATCCACTTGTTTCTTTTTATTACCTGTTACCTCTGCTTGAGCTGCTTGATACCTTTCAGCAACATTTAGCAACTCACCCAGCCTCTCTGCACCTTGTTCCATGAGAGAAACTTTCTCAGGTCTGGAGCCATGGACTCTCTTAATTGCTCTATAAGGACCATTTCCTTAAGATCTTGGGTTTTCCCCAGAGAAGTCCATTTCTCCAAGTATGTCTCTATTCGTGCAGAGAACTGGTGATAGGTTTCACCTGACAGTAGTTTAGCATTCCTAAATTTTTTCCTATAAAATTCTGCATTCTTTTCATATCTTAACAAAAGAGCCTGCTTTAGCATGTCATAATTTTCCTGATCACTTCTGCTCATTTTTGCAAAAACTTCATAAGCTGCCCCACGAAGTCCCTGAGATAACTTTAAGCTCCACCTTTCTCTCTCTAACCCATATGTGGTAGCTAATAGTTCATACCTATTTAGATAGCTCTCTATATCATCGTCTTTCTCAACAAAATGATCTAAATGAAAATTCATAGCTGAGGTTGAGGCTCCCTGGCTAGCAGTGGCATCAGAGGCAAAGGGACTGGCACCATTTTCAGGAGCATGGCCTTGAAACTCAAACTCCCTTAGTCGTAACTCATGTTCCCTTTGTAATCTCTTCTCCTCCTTTTCTGCTTCCCTCTCTGCAGTCAATCTTCTTTCTTCGGCTTCCCTTTCTGCAGCTAATCTTCTTTCTTCTGCTTCCAATTTCTTAGCCTCTTTGTCAGCCTCAATCTGCAACCTCTTAATCTCTTTTTCAGCTTCTATTCTCTTATCTTCGGCCAATCTTTCAGATTCTAATTTTCTTTCGGCCTCTTTTTCTAATCTTCTTTCTTCCCGTTCAATATATTTGTCACATTCAGCAGTGACATAAGAAATCATAATTTGCCCGTCCATTCCTAACTCTTTCGCAGTCTGTACAGCAGCAGATCGAAATTTTGCCAGGTCGGCCATTGTCTAACAGATAAATGTCTAAAATATTTAACTAAACAATTTTATCTATGACTAATTAACTCAGGACAACACAGGCACTGTGAGCTCAACCTTATTTATTTTCACCCAAGGATACCTTTTAATTCTTATTATTCCCTGAAGTGAATTACCCCCAATATTTTTAATAGGGAAAGATTCAAAATCCCGAGAGCGAGACCCCAATATATGTGGTAAAGTGGGATGTTATAAATATTTATAGGGGACTTATTGTACTGACTGAGATCAGCTGTGAAGGTATCTATATCTAATAAGAGTAGTGTATTATAGATAACCTTACTTACTGCCACATATGTATACCTCAGTCAGAATTATTCTGGAATAGTGTGATGACTACGTTATATGTCTAGGGTATGTGTATGATGAAGTGTAAGTCATAACAACAACAGACAGATAAACAATTTAATTTATTCCACCACACTTGACAACACTGTGACACTCACATACATAAAACACTCTAAGAGGATATCTTAAAGGAGTCACTGATAACTTTTCAAATAACAATATGTATTCAGTGCTGTCATGAATGTATATGTGTCCTGATTCAAATACAAAGGGAACCAGGAATCACAATCAATTTTAATTACAAGTTATATGTACAGAATTTATTAATATGATTCTTGTAGTGACATATATTATTAATGGTATCCTATGTGTGTCAGTTGTGTAGTGGTAATATGAGGTAATACTGGTTTTGTTTTGTTCAAGCTCTGTTGGTATTTGTCATCATGACTTCAATAGTTTGTTTCTATTGGAACTAGTATTGGAGATGTTCTCAGTTCCTGGTATTAAAACAATTAAATTCCCCTCTTAATTTTAGTTTATAATGTCATTTTAAGATGGGGGTACATAATGTTGAGCTCCATGGCCACACTCTCTTATCTTTCGTGATGACTGCAGTAAAAGACTCCTCTGCTCGATTACTTTAATGAGTTCTGGAGCCACCCCACTGGTTGCTATATGGACCAAGGAGTATGCTGTCCACCTCTGGCTTCAGCAAAGCTCTGACCAGGTGCTGCTCAATAACTTTAAGACCACGGTCCCTGAAACAAGAAGGTTGTACCTTCTACGTCAGAACTAATTTATACTCTATTTTTACACTGAGCACAATACATCACAAACATTGAGTTCAGAACGTTAGGCCAACTGTCAGCCTCATCTGAAATACTTTATACCAGTATTTCCCTCCCTAATGGTTACTACGCCTCTGCAATTCCAGCATTATTTCTTTCTAGTCAATAATCTAGGTGTCAGTGTACTGTTTGGCCATTCCATGCAGTTTTACTTTCCTCCGACACCTTCTGTTCAGGCTGGAGCACTATAGGCTTTACATCATGTTCGCTACTGAACTACACATATATACAGACATAAATTATCAATTTACATTCAATTTTCATTAAAAGATATTGAATATTTCAAGCTTACCACAATTCATGGAAATAATAAACAGTTTCGTTGACTGGCAATGAATATAGCACAACTCCGATCTGCCGATGTCCCAGGCTTTATTTTTTATAAAAAATATACACTGGTGCTCAACGCACTGCTTCTTAGTAGGTTTATTACAAGATGTGGCAATGAACAGACGCTCTGAATTGAGTATATTCGCAGCTCTACCCAATCAAACCATGTCTACACATCTTTTTCAAAAAAAGTACTCCTTTTCACGTTTCCCCTGACAACACAAGATAGTATTTATATAGCCCTGTTCACCAATCGTGTGTTTAGTTTTACATTTGTTGCGCTCCAATCAAATAGGAATTACCATGGTAGGCTATTTCCGTAACGTAAGATGTTTTCTTCAAACACGTTATAAAAAAAAAATTTTATGAGCAGAAATGATTTCATGCTGTCAGGCACCCCCACTATTTTATTTTGGCCATAACTTGGTAATTCCTAGACTATTTGCGTAACGTTTTACATATTCTTTGTCAGCAAACCCTAAGGAACCCAAATATACGAATTTAATGGAGCCAATATGCATTTTCTTCTAGGATAGTCGTGCTGTTACTACCTTCTCACTTCCAAACTTGAGGGTGTCTGGGTACTCTCATGTTTTCAAACGTAAACCGGTATAATGTCATAATTCCCAATAAGCGTTTTTCAGGATTTTAAAACCTAACTCTGGTATGGGTAGTGAATTTTATCACTGGCGATTTGAAATAAAGTTAGTGCATGTGGCCTTACACGCGTGATGGCAGCAATTGTGTATTGCGCGACGCGTGTTTAGTGTTGCAGGTGTCCCTGCTTTCTGCCTCTCCCTTCTCTCTATCCTTTAGTCCATCTGTCTTTTAGTTACGCCGTGTATAAAATGGAATGAATGAAATATTAAATTTAGGTCATTGATCAGCTTGCGTATCTCAAGGTTTTTCCAAGAAATACAGTACACGTTTCATTGAAGAAAGCGGGTAATAATACAGTAGGCTTTTACTATCAACGTGACAGCGTTACAATTTGCAGACGAAGTAGAAAACAAGGGGGATTTCGAGTACAGTCATTGTGACAGCACTGTTCTTTACCATTCTTCTTTCCTTTTATTAAATTTATTTGTTAGGCTTTGCATTTACGTTTTAATTTATATATGTGGATTTGAATAATTCACGACAGTTACTCTGAAGGAACAGCTGTCTGAATATCCCATTCTAAGGTTACCCGACCTTAAGACACCTTTCGTCTTACGCGTTGATGCCAGTGGTAACGGAATAGAATCAACATTGCTGCAGGCAGATGACAAACACCATACCCTATCGTTTCCAGTTGCTAATGGCAGCCGCAAACTGAACACTGCAGAAAGAAACTATTCGACCGTTGAAAGAGGATGTCTCGCACTCGTGAACGGAATTAGGAGACATCATGAATACTTATATGGAGTTCCATTCACAGTACAACATGACCATGCCCCATTGGCGTTCCTATGAGCCAATTCGGATTTTAACGCAAGAATTATGTGGTGGGCTATTTTGTTAAGTGTGTACTCGTTCAAAGTACAATACATACCACGAAGAGAAAATGTAGGCGCTGATTTTATGAGTCGCCATTGGACTAACATAGAGAACAATGCAAGTGAAGATAACCGTCACTCTGTAGCTACGGATGACAGTAGCTCTGTTTCTATTAATGAGACAAGAATGGGTTTCACATCTTCAAGCACGGACGTACTGTGACGTGTAATGGAAAAGAGTCTACAAAAATCTGACAGCCTATGTAACCTCATAGCTGTTCTGTGATTTGCTAGCTAAAAACATGCATTATACTGTCTGTCTTTACTTACACAGCTTACTCTGTCGTCCTCGCCTCTTTTCTTTTAACACGAGCTCACACGGTGTTTACAAACTTCGTGATTTGTCAGTCATAACAGGAAAACAAGTCAGACTTTCTTTAACTCGTCCACCCACGCGAGCTCATCTGTCAATCATAATACCTCTCAGACAGACAGCACGTGCTAGAGAGACGAAACCCAGACCCTTTTGAAGTTTTTACTCAAGGACAGTTTAGAATGCCCTGTGCTCTTTGATCTCAAGCCACGGACATTTTGAAGAGAAACCCGTTAGCCGTAACGAAAGCCTCTGATTTCGGTCAACAGCGCCAGACAAGAGATTCTAGTAGCCGAGTCGTAAGCTTTCATCTTGAGCGCTAGTTTCTGAATTGTTCGTTCCACACAGTAGCGTGAAATTAACAACATTAGAGATCAGAGCAATCTAATGATATATATATATACTGCTGTTTTCTTAACCCAACTATCAGAAGTCAGTCAGAATTTGAATAGTCTAGCGCAGTCCTAGAACCAGTTTTTCTTGTTGGAATAGAGTTTTATAGTGATTGATTCGTGGAGATTTTCATTCTGAATTTTCTGACCTGATCAAATGGGCGTCGAGCGGTCTTCTTTTGTTTTGGTAATTTTCTCCGTTACTTCGCTTGTGCGTTACCAATTTCATTTATAAACGTTCACTCGCTAAATGGTATTTGAGAACAATAAAATTTAACACTGGACTTACCAAATCCAGATTCATATTTTGGCCAGCCACAGTGCTGTACATATAATATTATTATTGTTCCCAACTCATGACAGACGTAATTCCAGTGGAGTATGTCCTTAGATACATACGATGTGCAGAATCTGCGCTCTAACACAAAAATGGCCGACAGAAGAACCATCATCATCATTGGTAACATTTTTTAGCAACCCGAGAGTGGCCACTGTTTCAGAGAGGGTGTGAGTATTTTTCCTTATTTTCTGGAAACTATCCATATGTCTGATTTGTCTAAATTTTGTTTACTTTACTGGGTCTCAAAGAGTACCAATACTGTTCATTCTGTAACATAGTGCTAACCTTAAAACTTTGGTTTAATAATTTTGGGTTTTTTTTCTCTATTTCGGGAAGGGTGCACTTTTCTGCTTTATTTCATATGCATGTAAATGACTCTTTGGTCTTTTTCTTTAGATATTTTGATGTTGTCGAGTTTAAATGAAAATAAACTACAAAGAAACTTACCTTTGTGTGTTGGTCAGACCCATACCCATTTATCCGTAGGTTTTCACGTTTGTGTGTCTTGTTGTCACATAGCTGTGTGTGTGTAGAGTAACTTACCTAATCTTGATAGGGAGGCAAAAGCTGTCTGGTAATAAAGTACAGTAGTACGGATAGGCTGGAGGAGATAACCTAATCACTCCAGAGAGATATCTTTCCCTCAATCTACCACCTGTGAAATCTATTTTCCATACCTTTTCTGGCGTATCTGTCGAAATCCACTCTACTTTGACGGGCCAAGTAAAACAATTAACCTACGACAGTTTGCCTTTTTTTTTTATACGGAAAATATAATTTGATCCAACTCGGTAGTGTACAACTGACAGTCGTAAGTGAACAATATAGTGCGACAACGATATTTTGTACCACCTTGAAAAATCCACTTGGTCAGCTATGCACAGCATAATCTGGTCAACAAATAACAAATCGGACAGACAGACCTGTGTCCAAATATCGCAGCCTCGCTGTAAACGGACACAACGCACCCAACGTCCTTTTCATGACGAACGAAGAAGAAGAAGAAACATTTTGAAAGACAAATTATATGGTGACGAGGCAAGCCTGAAACAGGCCGCCGACTTTATGAGAAAAATGTAGGTGTCGTTACATGAGGGAACGAACAAGAAGAATCCTTTAAATGTGCCCAATATTTTATGAAAGAATAAAACCTGGCATACTGATAAATCCCTCCTTTTTTTCCAGTTAATGATGTCCACCAAATGATAAATACAGGTGGAAGACAGTTGTCATCAGTTGATAAACTCTTAATACAAGACCCTTGCCCTGAGCAAGAGACATGCTGAAAGATCTGAAGCTCACTCGAACCTCACCAGAGTTAAATACTGTGTTGTTGTGTCGCTCGTGGTTTGAGTATGGAATGTCAACTTGACCTACGCAGTGGTGTGTAGACATAGATTGAGTGTATAATATGCGAATGATAAGAAGAGTTCGTGGTGTTGACAAATGTTCTTTTCTCACACTCATGTATGGCTGGAAGTCATCGACACCAACGACTGTGTACCTTTACTAGTTTAATTGGACGTACACACTCGACAGCACAGATAGTGACAAATCACAGGTTGGCATAATACATCATGGTACAGTGGATAAATGGTCTTGCAATGTTACATGGGCACTCATGTAGAATAATAGTATAATGGACTGTCAGTAGCCAAGCACTCAGTATCGCCCATACATATATATCATCTGACTTCACTGACTGAGCACGTCAGCTTATAAATAATATTCCAGATGGCTTCTAGACCTAACCTCGTCTAGCGAAGATCCTTTAACATAATGTTCAGCACAGTTTTTTTCATATAATAATAATATTGAACCGCTAGCAATGGGTTCTCATGTGTAGCAGTGATCTCTGGACTAATCAAGCGATAATACGGGCATCCCTTTTCTCTTCTTGAAAGTCACTACATGTTTGGTTACAAGATGGCTTCTCTCGTGAGCTGTCACTCACGTTTGGATACAGATAATGAATCTGTCTTAAAGTTAGTCATTCATTAAACATTTCATTGCTCTGTAGATTTTATCATGAACAATTGACTGCATTCTACAGGATATAGTGCTGCTAGGAATCGAAGTCGTTTTCATCGAGTCAAATATATTCTCTCAGACATACAAATCGTACCTATCGAAAATGGTGGCTTCGTACGAGAGTTCAAAAGAGTATCTTTTATTACCTTGGTATCAGAAATATGATTCTGCCATTCCTTGGCAATAAGAATAAACACTGGGGTAAAGCATACACGATAGGTCTAGACGACTATCACTTTCCCCACAAATACTGAGATCACTTTTTCCGGCGATAAGCCGACATAGAAAACACAGTCCCTATCAGGACGAAGCCAAATCACACCTCTCTAGCGACACATCCGCCGAATAGCCTTTGACCTCTCTAGAGACAAAAGAACATATAGTTCGACTTAGATATGTAAAGATATACAGATATAAGACAGACTCGTCCTACTCAGACAAACAATACACATAAATTCAGGCCATAGATATTCTGAAGCAAGAACAATCTATTACTACCCAAACAAAGAATAAATCGCAGTAAAACTGGATTCATCCGCGGAGTTCGATCGAAAGAGACGACACAACTTTCAAGGGAAGTAACTCAATAATCACTTTTCCTTAAGCACTAAAAAGTATCTATTTTGTTTACAAAATATTTGCGAACATAACAAGTATACCAATGTATAATATTGTAAGATATCAAAGACTGCACGTAACACATACATTCTGACAACATACAAGACAAGATTGATGGAAATAGAAATACAGAACGACATAGTGATACAGTTCTGGACAGTTTACAACCATAGTTTAAAGCTAATAACAGAATTAATAAACAGCAATAGGGACAACAAATATGGACAAGTCAAATAAGGAATACAAATCAACTCAGCCGCCCAAGACAAAAGAATGTCCCATGGAAAGGAGGCACATGAAGCAACCTAGATAAAGCCGAAAGGAGTCTGGGTTGCCAACTAACCTTTTCTCGTCTAGGAAAATCACCTTGATTGGTACCTGGAATGTTCGCACTCTGTGTGAACAAGGGAAAACTGCACAGGTAGCAGCAGAAATGACAAATTAGAGGATTGATATCCTCGGTCTCTGCGAGACACTGTGGAAAGGCATAGAGAAGAGTATATTGATCACAGAAGAAGTGGTGTTGTCCTCAGGACATGAGGAGGAAAGAGCCCACCACAGTGAAGGGGTGGCTCTAATGCTGTCCAAGGAAGCACAGAAGGCACTTATAGAATGGGAAGCAATGGGACCCCGAATTATAACAGCAAGGTTTAAATGAGCCAAAAAGAAAGTAAATATAAACATATTTCAGTGTTATGCACCAACAAATGATAAAGAAGAATCTGTGAAAGAAGACTTTTACACCAGACTACAAAGTGTCTTGGACAATAAGAAAAGAAAGGTCATCACAATTTTGATGGGGGACCTAAATGCGAAAATAGGAAAACACAACACTGGCTTTGAAGAAATCATGGGAAAGCAGGGATTATGTATGATGAACGAGAATGGGGAACTATTAGCAAACTTTTGTGCTTCAAATCAACTAGCTATAGGAGGAAGCATATTTCCACATAAAAGAATACATAAAGCAACATGGATATCACCAGACCACAGAACTGAGAATCAGATTGATCCCATATGCATAAGCAAGACGTTTAGGTCATCATTGCATGATGTGAAAGTATGTAGAGGAGCAGATGTTGTATCAGACCACCATCTTCTGTTGGCAAAAACAAAATTAAAACTCAAGAAATTTACAACTGCATATATACTACTGGACAAAAGTTAAGAGCCACCAAGAAAAACTCCTCTATGGACCAATTAAATGCAACCAGGTGTAAACAATTTATACTACTCGTCAAAAGTCAAGGGCCACTTAGAAAAACCATTGTTGAAACCATAAAACAAATCTGATATAAACGTAATTGGTATCAGTCAAAACGGCATTTATTGAATACCAAATTGACATGTCACGTAAAGAAATGGAAACACACATTCAAACGCAATGAAGCTGTGAACTGTGTCACCCACCTTTTCAAAAGTCACACAATAGATATTGGACAAATAGACATTTCAAAATCGGGTATGACCACCGTTTGCAGCAAGGCATTCAAGACAGCGTAGACGCATCAAGTCCACAAGGGTCCGGAGAGTATCCTGAGGATTAGCTTGCCATTCCTGAAGCAGAAATGCAGTCAGCTGTGCAACATCCATTGGCAGGGGGTGATTTGTTGACAATCTTCGACCAAGGACATACCAGAGGTGTTCAATCGGAGAAAGGTCAGGTGAAAGAGCTGGCCACGCCATCTTGATGATCCCATGTTGCTGAATAAACTCATTTACCACACGAGCTCGATGGGGTCGAGCGTTATCATCTTGGAGGATGGCATTACCACCTATGGCCTCCAGAGCAGGCTGAACAATCGGTCTCAAGATTTCGTTCTGGTATCTTGGGCCGGTCAAGTTGCCTTAGATGATGTAGAGTGGGGTCCTGCCGTGTCTGTAGAAGCATCCCCAGACCATGACAGAACCCCTACCACAACGATCCACCTCTCGAATTGTGTCATCAGTAAATCGCTCTCCTGGTCGTCTCCAAACTCGAATCCTGCCATCATTGAATGACACAGTGAAGCGAGATTCATCAGTGAAGAGAACTTGACTCCATTGTTGCCTTGTCCATCGGATGTGCTCGCGACACCAAGCAACACGGGCTCTGCGATGAGCAGGAGTAAGAGGGATTCTGACTGCAGGACGTCGAGCAACCAGTCCAAATTCATGTAAACGTCTGCGAATGGTGCTTTGACTGACATTAACGTTTACAGTTTGTCTCAGCTGACATCTTAGAGTGGAACAAGTCACTGTTCGATGGCGCAGGGCTGACAACAAGAGATACCGGTCATCATGTCTATTGGTGCATCTAGGGCGACCTGGCCGGTGGCGATCCTCCACACTTCCTGTGGCCTGAAATCTCTCCAAAATTCTTTGGATAGTAGAGTGTGACACTGCAAGCCGTCTAGCAACCTCACGGACAGATAAACCACTTTCAACCCACGCTATAGCCCTCATTCTTTGTAAGGTGTCAAGACTTCTTCTCGGTGGCATGGTTTTTGCAAGTGATGAAACTACCCTAAGTCTGCTGATTGTAAAACAAATTAAGATTGAACTCTGTTCACGAAAAGTCGCCATTGCACGTGGAATGTCAATCAGCACGATTACTTCACCTGTTTGGTTGTACGGAAGTTTAAAAAAACAGATTTAAAATGTGAATTTATGGTCAGCAAACCAAATTGCACGTGATCACCATGGTTGCCGGCGAGTTGTTTTTATGCTTAATGTGCATAGAGGACTGTCTGAGGAAGATATTGCACTCATTTTTACTAAAAACTTCCTTCATTTAATCATTCTATGCGCTTATATAAAAGTGTATTGAAAATAATAGGGTGGCCCTTGACTTTTGACGAGTAGTATATTACAAAATAAAGTTGATTCATCCGTGGAAAAGATCAGTCAAGTTTTTTAAGTAATGTGTGACTTACTAACAAAAAGAAATTCAACTCACTTTTTCACCTTTTGAACTAGTGGGGCGTGTTGCAAAAACCATGAGTTTTTGCAGTAACAATGGCAATTTTCACGTGCGGGTTAAAGTGACCCAGTTTTTGGACATTTAAAAAAATTAACCTAGTGCACACAGAAATGTATTCTGTGTGCACTAGGTTAATTTTTTTTAAATGTCCAAAAACTGGGTCACTTTAACCCGCACGTGAAAATTGCCATTGTTACTGCAAAAACTCGTGATTTTTGCAACACGCCCCACTAGTTCAAAAGGTGAAAAAGTGAGTTGAATTTCTTTTTGTTAGTAAGTCACACATTATTAAAAAAACTTGACTGATCTTTTCCACGGATGAATCAACTTTATTTTGTAATAAATTGTTTACACCTGGTTGCATTTAATTGGTCCATAGAGGAGTTTTTCTTGGCGGCTTTTAACTTTTGTCCAGTAGTATAGCCATAGACAACAGTATAATGTGGGATATCAAAGAAATCAGGAAATAAGAGAAAAGTTTTCAATCACAGTATCCAACAAATACCAAGTACTCGAACAGCTGAAAGATGAAACAGATACGGAAGACCACTGACAACAAGTAAAAAATATATGGAACGAGACATATGAAGAAATACTGAGAAAAAGAGAACATCAGCACAAAGCATGGATAACAACAGAAACCATTAGCAAGATAGAAGACAGGAAAAAAAAAGAAAGCAGATTTAAACAGAAGCAAAACCAGAAGCTCCAAAGCCAAGGCTCATGAAGTGTACATAGAAGCAAACAAAGAAGTAAGAAGAAACATCAAAAGAGACAAGATGAAATAATTGATGATTTGGCAAGGGAAGCAGAGGAAGCTGCAGCAAAAGGAAATATGAGGGACCTGTACAACAACACAAAGAAGCTAACAGGGAAATATAAGCAAGCAAATGGCCTAATAAAAGATAAGAATGGAAAATTGCTTAGTAATTTACAAGAACAAATGAAGAGATGGACAGAACATTTTGAGGAACTTCTCAATAGACCATCTCCAACTAATCCCCCAGACATCCAGCCAGCAGAAGAGGAGCTACAAATCAGCTGTGAACGACCAAGTAGAGAAGAAATAAAGAAAGCCATAAAGCTTCTGAAAGATGGAAAAGCAGCTGGACCAGATTGCATTCCAGCAGAGGCCTTCAAAACCGATATTGATACCTCTACAGAGATATTATACAAACTACTTGGCAAAGTCTTGGAGAGAGAAGAAATACCAGCAGAATGGAAGGAAGGTTATTGTAAAGTTCTTCACTGTAAAGTTCTGTGTAAAAAGTCATCTGTAAACCATCTGTGTAAATTGGGGTGTATGGTGTTACTGAGATCAGGCATGCTCCAGTCTACCCAGCTGTAAATGGGTAACTCACCCTAGTCCTGAGTTAGGGAAGGCAAAGGCACTGTAAACAGTAATTTCCCTCTAAGGCTCCAGGGGAAGCAGGCCCTAAACTTGGTCAAATCAACCGACGCAGGATGGTGATATATATGGAGTAGAAGTGTAGAGTGTGATTAACGCGAATGGTGTACTGTTCGTGTTCTGACCAATCTAAGCACTCATTCACTTGTGTCTACAAGGCACCAATGCAGACTGCTGGAATCTTTGTTTACACAGTTTATTTAGACGCACACACTGGGACATAACGAGTAAATCATGGGTATGTTGACACATCAATTTGCAGGCATACATAGTAGATCCCATGTCATGACACATTCATAAATAATAGGTAGTACATCAATAGTTTCCAATGTCATGATACATAATGGCCGCATCCCCTATCTGACTAAGCGCGTCAGTGAAGGCGGATCGGTAAGTAACTAAAGTTGCTTTTAAGTTCACAGTTTATATCATATTATGAAACCTTGGAAGGGGTTTCTATCAAAATTGAGATCTCCTTGCCACTGTCCGAATAGTAAGATACATGCCCCGTTCTTTGGACAGTGATTCAAAAATACGATGACAGGAATGTAACATGGCCGCCTTCCTGAGTTGTCGCTCACTCGCTCACAGGAGGGTATATATATAAGCCAAAGTTAATTCGAAATACATATGAATGATTTCCTAAAGTTTCTCCATACAGTTCTACAGTAATCCAGTTACTTCACGTAGACATAATTGTTGTATGGAAGCCCGTCATCTTCGTCGATACGAAACATGACCCTAGCGTTGCGAAGCACAAAATTCCAGCTAGGTCTAACCGACATGAGATCATCAAAAATAGGGTCTGGCATTATCTGGAGTCCGAATCATACATGGTACCGTACATTAGGAGAGTCTCTAACACAAACTCTAGTAGAGACACAATCTCCTACAGAAGAAAAACCACTTCATCAATCATTTTTACTTAAGAATATACCAGCCCTTGGAAATGCGTAACCGCCATTGTAAACGGTACCTCGGAACTCATCACGACTTGTCAAGACAACTCCTACTTCCGCTAGAGCGGCATAACGAGAATATAGTAATGCCTACCCATCAAAAATATACAATATAGGACTGATTCTACTTGTACTAATAATATGTAATACATATGAATTCAGGCCATAAACATAATAAGCAAATTAATATATTTTCTGGCCCTAACAAATAAGTACGGACATGGGTGTCATATCCATGCGCCGAATCAATATCAAGAACGATTACTCCTATGATCAAAAGTGTAAATCAATCATGAGTTATCTAGCTTTACTATAGACAGCATTTTCATACACAAATGAATGAATGTCTATATCTTTTCCATATTAAATAGCCATATCGATTTTTGTAATATGTGCGTCAAAATATGCACGCAACAGATTACCACACCCCTCGGGAAAAAAAAATGGTACTTTTTTTTTTGAAATACATCTAGGAGCAACATACAATAGGCTCACAACGCACCAATAACAATGCGCAGATGATAAGCATAAGTTTTGTGACCTTAGAGAAAGTACTTCTCTAAGTATAAATATTTCCAGAGAGGTGTCACCAACGCATACTACAATATTAGCAATGACACAATTTCTACATTAGTTTATACATAAATTTCATCTAAGATATCTTAACATCATGATCGTCAAAGACGAAAAAAACATTGAAAGATCAGCGGTGAATAAACATCAATGAACCGCTAAGTAGTGTTACAATCAATATATGATATTACCTATGTGTACACATTTCAACATAGGAACAACTGTATCAAAGTTAGGTATATAATTTAACAGTTATGAATCATGTGGGCATGTAGACAAAATATCTCCCATCACATTTTCTGACCCACGGATAGCTCGCACCGAAAAATGAAATGGCTGCAGAGCAATCGCGTATCGCGTTGATCTCGCGCTCTTCAGATTTTTACTCTGAATAGCCGCAAGGGCTTTCTGGTCAGTTTCCACGATGAAATGCGCGCCAAGAAGAAATCTTTGCAGTTTAAGGATTGACCAAACCATAGCCAATAATTCACGGTCTAGGACCGAATAATTCTTCTCTGCGGCATTTAATTTCCGAGAAATATACATCACAGGATGCAGAGTTCCAGAGTACTCTTGCATTAGTGCTGCTCCAATCCCGGTGGATGAAGCGTCACTACGAAGAATAAATGTCTTATCCTTAGAAGGCAATACTAGGATAGGTGGAGTAGAAAACATAGTTTTAACCTTATCCAAAGAGGATTGACATTCTTGAGTCCAATGGACTACATTAGGAGACCCTTTCTTTAGCAAGGAAGAAAGAGGTGACATAATGGAGGACAGATTCGGAATGAATCGTCCATAAAATTGTATTAGACCTAAGAGACTTCGCACTTGCATTTTAGTCTTAGGAATAGAAATGTTAAGTATCTTACTTGTATTATGGTCTTCTCTTTTTAGGAACCCATGACCAACACGGTGTCCTAGGAAAGATATTTCGCTAAAACCAATACATGCTTTCGATGGTTTCGCTGTCAGGTTATGCTCGCGTAAGATAGACAATAGTTCATTTATCCCATTATAGTGATCATTCCAAGTATCGCTGAAAAGACAGATGTCATCAAGATATGCAATGACATTTGAGCGATGAGATAGGATTCGACGCATCATGCGTACGAATGTTGCAGGGGCGTTCATAAGACCGAAAGGCATGAAATTCCATTGGAATAGACCCCTAGGCGTCGAAAAAGCAGTAAACGGTTTGGCGTGTTCGGATAATGGAACTTGCCAATATCCCTTAGACAAATCGAGTTTAGTAAAGAAATGAGAATTCGATAGTCTCGTAAGTAGCTCTTCTAGTAAAGGCATAGGTTCAGCATCAAATTTCGTCACTTGGTTCAATTTGCGATAATCCACGCAAAGACGTATGTTATTGTCTTTTTTTCGTACAATAACCATCGGCGAAGAATATGCTGATGTGGATGGTTCAATAATTTTTAACTCTATCATCTCATCCAACTCTTTCTCTACCTGTGCTTGAAAATGTATCGGGATAGGATACGGTCTGACTCTTATAGGACTATGGTCAGTAAGAATAATGTCATGTTGAATGACATCAGTTTGACCAGGAATGTCAGTAAGGACATCCTGAAATTGTTCTAACATAGTAGAAACTTGTTTCTGCTCTCCTGGAG